>SNQJ01S0252260.1:0-12758 GCA_010110895.2 Picea sitchensis | reverse complement strand
ACCTCCTAGAAGGGAAATAGACTTCTCCATAGACCTACTACCAGGTTCATCCCCTATCTCAAAAGCACTATACCAAATGAGTCTACCAGAACTGACAGAATTAAAAATACAATTACAAGAATTGTTGGACAAAGAGTATATCAGACCGAGTGTCTCAACATGGGGGGCACCAGTCCTCTTTGTGAAAAAGAAAGATGGTACTCTAAGGCTATGTATCGATTATAGACAACTGAACAAAATGACTATTAAGAACAAATACCCCTTACCAAGGATAAATGATCTGTTCGATCAAGTAGGTGGGGCAAAGATCTTTTCAAAGTTGGATTTACGATCCGGTTATCATCAAGTTAGGATAAAAGATGAGGACATAAGAAAACAACATTTCAGACAAGATATGGACACTACGAATTCGTAGTCATACCTTTCAGACTCACTAACACACCAACCACGTTTATGTGCCTGATGAACAGTATTTTCAGTCAATACTTAGACAAGTTCATGGTAGTATTTATCGACGATATTCTGGTCTATTCAAAAACGAAAGAAGAACATGATGAACACTTAAAAATAGTTTTGCAAACGTTGAGGAAACACAAACTGTACACCAAGTTTGACAAGTGTGAATTTTATCAAAAGAAAATACAATATCTAGGACATGTAATTTTAGCAGAAGGCATTGTCGTAGACCTGGAAAGGATAAAAGCCATTATGGAATGGCCGGTACAAAGGATGTGGCAGATATTTGGTCATTCATGGGAATCACCGGATATTATCATAGATTTATTGAAGGGTTTTCCAAGATATCCTACCTTATCACGTCATTACAAAAGAAAGGGACCAAGTTTAACTGGATGCAAAAGTGTCAAGATAGTTTTAACAAGATGGTGGTGTCCTAACTCAGGAAGGACTAGGTGGTGTCCTAACTCAGGAAGGACACAGGATTTGTTACGAGTCTAGAAAATTAAAAGAACATGAGCGAAATTATGTCACTCATGACTTAGAATTGGCAGTGGTTTTACACGCCTTAAAAATGTGGTGACACTACATAATGGGCAAGAAGTTTCTATTATTGACAGATAATAGCGGGGTGAAATATCTATTCAGTCAACCAGATCTTAATGCAAGACAAGCAAGATGGCTAGCCTTCTTGAGCCAATTCGTCTTCGAAGTTAGACATATCAAGGTAAAAGAAAATAAAGTAGCAGACGCTTTAAGGAGAAGAGTCCATGGGTTATTTGAGATAAATATCAACAGGGTAGAAAGTGATCTGGAACAAAGAATAAGGACGATAGGTGTTAACGAAGAAAATTACACTAAGATGATGGCAGAATTACAATACAGTATCACAAACTCAGATAAACCAGATCTCAGTATCGATAAGAAGGGACTATTGTGATTTTAAAATAGACTTTACATACCAGATTCAACAGAGTTAAAATTAACAGTTTTGGATGAAGTGCATAGGAAACTGTATTTTGGCCATCTAGGTTACCAGAAAACAATAACAACACTTAGAAAACTATTTTACTGGCCTAATATGAAAGGAGAAACAATAGAATACTTGGCTAGGTGCCAATATTGTCAGCAGGTTAAGGTCGAGCACCAACATCCAGCTGGCCTATTATAGCCATTATCAATACCAAAATGGAAATGGGAGACCATATCGCTGGACTTTATAACAGGTTTGCCTAAAACTCAGAAACATAATGATTCTATCATGGTTGTAATTGATAAACTCAGTAAGTCTGCAAACTTTATTCCTGTAAAGTCTACTTTTAAAGCTATAAACATTGCTGAAATATTTATGAAAGAAATTTTTAGACTACATGGTATTCCTAAAATGGTGATTTTAGATAGAGACGTAAAATTCACATCCGCTTTTTGGAAGGAATTGTTTGCAGGGCTAAATACTAATTTGAATTTCAGTATGAGTTATCATCCACAAACAGATCGATAGACTGAAAGGACAAACCAAATCATAGAGAATATGTTCTGCATGTACGTAAGAACAAAACCGAACAAGTGAGAAGACTACTTGTACTTGGTAGAATTTGCATATAACAATGGGTACCAAACTTCGGCTAAGTTGAGCCCTTACGAAATACTGTACAACAGAAAGTGTATGACTCCAATTAGCTGGGATAACCTGACTGACAAACTCATGGTTGGACCAGAGATGCTCCAAGAAATGGAGAACATGGTAAGGAAGGTACAACAGAACTTGAGAGAAGCACAGGACAAACAAAAGAGCTATGCAGACCAAAAAAGAAGACACTTGGAATTTCAAGTGGGAGACCATGTTTATTTGAAGGTCAAAGCTCGAAAAATATCATTGAAGTTAGGGAACTAAGCCAAGATGGCACCCAGGTTTTGTGGGCCCTTCGAGATACTAGCTCGTATTGGACCCGTATTATATCAACTTGCACTTCCAACTAATCTAAGAATTCATAATGTATTTCATGTTTCTTTGTTGAAAAAATATATTCATGACCCTACTCATATGATTGATTGGAACTTGGTGCAGGTGGAACCCGATGGCGAGTTCTAGGTGTAACCCCTGTGCATTCTGGACCAGAGAGAAATAACACTTCAGAACAGAGTCGTCGCTCAGGTAAAGGTGCAATGGAATCACTTTAGTCCTGAGGAGGCCACTTGGGAGTTGGAGGGATATTTGCGGAAATATCATCCAATCCTGTTCCAAGGAAGGGACGAACACTGAGGACAATGTTTTATTGAAGGGGGAAATGATGTGACATCCCAAAATAAAGTATTTTTGAAATTTAAATTTGTTGGAAAATTATTCTGTTTTTAGTAAATTCAAATTTGGAAGTTTTTTTCCTTTTATGGCAATTTCGAATTTCGAATTTAATAATTGTAATTAATTATTATGACTATTGGGAAAAGATATGATTTGACCCAACTAGCTATTTGACTATGACACTTGTATGAAAACATAATATTTTATATTGATTTCAAGGGGGAAAATGGAACAACCATGTTAAATTTAACTGACCACGACTCCATGAGTGGGGAACATGGTCGAGCTACCTCTAGGTTGATTGATACAGGTGGAAAATCAATGATTTGGCCATTGGTATCCCCTGAAAATCAGGGATTTAGAAAGCCACGAAAATTCCCATGGGAGGGAAAAATACCTAGGCAAATTGATAAATAACATATGTGAGGAGGCAGGACGTTGCCAAGTATGATGGGAAAGGGGACTATCGATTTTCCCTTGCTTTTATGAACACTATGGAGTGAGTATGAGGCAAGAGAAATATGTCGAAAGTGAAGGACATTGTTGAGGAGGAGTCTTCCAAATTCTCCCTCATGGATTCATGGTCGGGCTAGGGGGTGAATCGAGCAAGTGTTTGGCTGCCTTATTCTACGGTTGGGAGGAACGTGGTTGTTCCCTTTGTCTTCCCGCAAGCTGGTTCATATATGTAAACCTTTCCCTGCTATGTTCTTGGATGTTTTGTGTGTAACTGATATTATGCATCTAGTTGTACTAAGTTGAAATAATTTTCCATGGATGACATCTATTCGTGGTATGAAATTTACTATCACAGTCTAAATTCTGGAGTGGTCCCTCCCGAAATCTAAAAGACTAGGAAGAATTATTTGTATACGATTTGAACTTAAGAGAGCTGATCCATCTACAAAATATGTTTAAATATGAAGTTGAAATGCTAGTTAGGATGAGGTGTGTATTAATATGCTTGAAGAGAACCGATTTGTATAGGTATAGGTTTATTTCTGTGACTGAGATATAAACAGATCTAACTTTGAGCAATCTGAGTTGAGTAAATCTGTACCTAAAAGAAAATTTTAGATGTATCACTAGAGTTAAAATTCATAATAATCGTGCCCCTTAATGGAGACTTCCCTTCTAATACAGTTAAGAATTGAATAAAAATACGGGACATCAAGAATCTTATGGATCACCTGTGTATTTATATTTCATACCCGTCTATATATAAATTTGGAAAATCGTAATTGGAAGTAAAATATCTACATCAGAAAGGTTGATATGATATACATCTTCTTTTTGTGTTATTTGACTTCCACTGATCAATCGTATGCACCAACAACAGGCAAATAAAATACTAGATGTGTAAGGAATCACAAATGTTTGAAAGTTAAAGAATCTAGAAAACCCCTTTTTTCTTAACAGACGCTAAAATCGAAAGTACAATCATGGGAATTGACATCTATCATAATATTTTATGCATTCTATATTCCAACAGTGGCCTACCTTTTCCACAGTCAAAAGTCTGTGGCGAATTAGAAATTGGCGTAAACCTTAAGGAGATCCGAAACGAATTTTCAGGAGTATTAGAATTTATTTATTTTTGGTAGTGCAATCTCACAGTCATGGGTCATACATTAAAACTATAGAATCCTTGACTTCAAACAATGAAAAATGATTATGCTGGGAAAACTTAAGTTAGTGCAGACATTTATATAGTACGCGCATAACCACGCAATTTTCAGGAGTCTATACGTATAACCACATCCACAAGACTTACTCTAAATGAAAATAATTTAATCAACAACTGACACAAGTAAAGATTGCATTAAAATTGATTCACTGTATATTCTACCTCTACCGTCTTTCCCAACCTAGAATGTGTCTAGAATATTGCTTTGCAGAGACTAACAACAAATCTCGATAAAGAAAGAAATTTACAACCCTTGTTTAAAATTCTGTACATCTAATGATTTGGTATCAGTCATATGCCAAGAACGCCAGGGTAGTAACCCAACACCACCAGGTTTTTTCCAGATCTTTCAAGAGTTTGTTCAATAGAAACTAGATTACCTTTCTGAGCAGGACCCGATTTAGATCCAACGCCTTATTCCACTTTGACCTACAAGCAATGCACTTTCATAAAAGTACAGGAATTCCAACATCAAATCAAGAAAACTTTAAACAAAAGGCGAATTTCATACAGTTACACAAAAGGACAGACAAGTTGCAAAAAAATATCTATATTAAACATGAGTTTCGTGAGACTATACACTGATAGTATGATGATACCTATGATAAAAAAAATAAATACAGGAACCAGTTTAAAAGAAAAGAAAAATTTAATTTAAAAACATGGAGTAAGATGCATAACCTCCCCCCGATGGTTAAACCATGGCCAAGACCATACAAAACCCACAAACCATTGTCTGTGGAATGATATAGGAATTTTAACCCAAGAGGTATCGCTAAATTCAGGTTCCACATAAGTAGGTTATGAATGGTTACCCAATTGGGTTGTGGTTTTTAGTTTGGAAAGGGTACAGTCAAAAGAACTCATCGAGGTGGGTAGATTGAGCGAGGAGAAGGAAACAACATTTAGTCCTTATACAGAGAATACCCAAATATGACAGAGATCAATGTTAGAACTAACCATCTATGGATTCGCTAACCACGGAAAACTAAAATGCATTACAGTATGGCTTCCCCAAAAAATGATGCAACACAACGCAAGTGGGAATGAAAAGCATTAAAGCACACTACTTAGGAATAACCCTAGGAATCCCCAAGGAGACAAGAGAAAGAAAGGTGGGAGTGCGACAAGAAGAGCTATCTAACCATAGTGAGGAAAACTAGGATGCCTCTGTTGAGTTTTAGTAAGGAGGAAGTAAATAAATAACAATCAAATGTTACAGTGAAAGCATGAACCTTACCAGGAAGCTGGATGAAAGATATGGCCTCCATCATGGAAGTTCCCCAATTTCCTTCGACAACATCCGGAGTTGCAAAACCAAACCCTCTTTGAATCTACTCATTACCGAAATGAACCACTATAACGCAAAGAAGAACCTTACCATGTAGATTAAATGTTCATTGGTACGAAGGAAGGGTCGGCCATGTGAAGAAGGGAACTTGGCGCATCCACAGTGGATGAAGGGTCACGTGATAGCCTCGACTCTCGCACACACAAGGTCCATTAATGGCCTGGTCAGGGTTTAACTCTCGAATGACCTGTTCCTGCCAATTCAATTAATGGGTTACGAATGAATGAAGCGCCTACGCGTTTAAGGTAAGTTTTAACCCTAACCAACACCAACCTCGTTAAGGTAATTTTTAGTCGAAATTTCATATGGAACAGGTGGAGTCAACGAACAACTAGCATAGACTGTTGGTTTTCAAATAATCATTACATCAATATTAATCTGGGAGTACTTACCCAGACCACTTCCTTATTAATTCAAATATTTCGCAGAGGGATATAACCTGCCCTTTACCTTTATTCTTCTTACATGACTCCTTTGATCAAGAGGTGAAGGTTACACATAGGGCTTAGGGATATAAGTCCCAATTTCTTTCATAGTGGTAAGAAAAACTATATGGATATATAATTTTTATATCAGTATGAAAGTAAACATAGTCTGTAGTACTATAGAAATAATGTTTGAAAGGTTAATTTGGGTAACAAATTTAATCAACGTTAGACAAGACCCCTTTTTCTTTAATGATGAACCCATTCAAAGGTGAATGCATAAAGTAAGAAAAAAAAATTATTTGACAGTTTTGAGGTTTATTACAGGAAGAAAAATTGAGTAATATTCCCCTCTGGTAAAACGGGGGAGAACAGATTTTACAACTAGTTCACAGTGATGTGTTTGGACATGTGTCAGTTCGATCATTGGGAAAATATGTGTACTATGTATCATTTATAGATGAATTCTCTAGGAATAGTTAGATATATTTCTACAGGAATAAATATGAAGTCTTTGATAGGTTTTAATATTTTAAGGCTCTTTTTGAGAATCAAACAAAGAAAAGAATTAAGGTGTTGAGGACAAATAATGGTAGAGAGTTCCGTGGGAATGAATTTGATGAATAATTTAAGAAGTGTGTATAGCAAGACAAAAGACTATTCCATATGCACCTCATTATAATGGAGTTGTAGAAAGGATGAACAAGATGTTGATGGAAAAATTAAGGTGCATACTCAGTGGTGTTGGGTTAAGTCAAGAGTTTTGGGCAGAGGCAGTAGGTACTTCATGTTACGTGGTCAATAGATCACCCTCATCAATGATGGATGAAAAGAATTGACAAGAGGTATGGACTGGTAAGAAAACTTCTCCCACATATCTCAAGGTATTTGGTTGTGAGGCCTATCCTCATGTTCTAAAGGAAAAAAAGAATAAGCTAGATAAGAAGGCTGAAAAGTGTATCTTTATTGGGTATAAATATTGTCTCAAAGGTTATAATATTTGGAACCCAGAAATTGAGAAGGTTGTGTATAGTTGAGATGTGGTATTTAGAGAAATGAAAGATGTTGTTAAACAAGAAGTCCTACCAAGTAAGGAAGAAATGAAGAAAATAGAGTTTGATTTAAAGGAGGATGAATCAAACTCTATAAAAGAACATGAATCAAAATAATAATATCCTCATACTCTAGTATTGAGGAGATTGGTTTGAGAAAGAAGGCTACCATAAAGGTATACTCCATCCAATTTCCATTCAATGGTTTCTTTGTCTATTACTGATGATGATCCTAGAATTGTCAGGGAGGCAGTGGATTTAGAGGATGGAAAACTCTGAAAAAATGCCATGGATGAAGAAATGGAAGCCTTGGATAAGAATGAGGCTTGGGATAGAGTGGAGTTGAAAACTAGAATAAATCTCATTGGAAGCGAATGGGTATTTAAAAATAAGATGAATGCAGAAGGAAAGTGGAGAAATACAAAGATTGGTTAGTAGAAAAGGGTTATTCCCAGGTTGAGGGAATTGATTTTGGTGAGATTTTTTCTCTTGTTTCCAAGTTAACTTCTATAAGATTTTTTTAATCTATTGCTGTTGCATTTGATTTTGAAGTAAAAAATATGGATCTGAAGACAAAATTTCTACATGGGGATATGGAGGAATAAATCTATATGAAGCAACCATAAGGCTTTGTTGTGAAGGGAAAGAACGAGAGAATATGCAAGTTGAAAAATTCCATGTATGGTTTAAAACAATCACCAAGGATGTGGTATCAAAAATATGATATTTGTATGTTGGGACTTGGATTCACAAGAAGAAAAGAGGATCAATGTGTATATTTTAAATTAATTGGTGATCATTTGATTTATTTGGTCTTGTATGTGGATGAGATGTTGTTCATAGGAAAAAACACGAAGATTATCCAGAATGTGAAAACGCAGTTGTCCTCTAAATTTGACATGAAGGATATTGGTGCTACAAATTTCATCTTGGGCATGGAAATTAAAAGGCATCGAGAAAAGAGGAAACTATGGTTAAATTATAGAAAATATGTCAAGACAATATTGCAGAGGTTTAATATGTAGGAATGTAAACCGGTCAAGGTCCCTATTCATGTTTGTGTAAAGTTATTTGCAGATGAGTGTCCCAAGACAATGAAAGAGGAGGAGGACATGTTTTGTGTTCCATATGCAAGTGAAGTTGGAAGTTTGATGTATGCAATGGTGTATACTAGACTGGACATTGCACATGTAGTGAGATTTTTGAGTAGGTATATGTCAAAACCAGGGAAGGAGCATCGGACAACAATAAAAAGGGTTTTTAGGTATTTGTGTGGCACTACTAGCTATGGATTGTGCTACCAAGGAAAACTAGGATTGGACAGAGTGTTGTACATACATGTCTTTTTGTATGTAGATTGGGTTGGACATCTAGATCGTAGGAGATCTACAAGTCGGTATGTGTTTAACCTGTTTGGAGGAGAAAACAATTGGTTGAGCAAAAAATAAGCTATAGTATCACTTTCAATTAAAAAAGTTGAATACATGGAAGCCACTCATGCAAGTAAGGAATCAATATGGTTACAAAGATTGTGTTCAGGTATTGGGTTGGTACAACAAGCTATGAGGATAGATTGTGACAGTCAGAGTGAAAGTTTTCTGGCGAAGAACCCAACTTATCATTCAAAGACAGATAATATTTCTATTCAATATCACTTTGTGAGAGACATGGTTGAAGAAAATAAAGTATTGTTGGTGAAGGTGGACACTTTGAATAATGTTGCAAATTCATTAACAAAATCTTTGAGCATTTAGAAGTTCTCTTGGTGAAGAGGATCTATGGGAATTGTTGAAGTAGCAGAAAAACCCCCTCTGGACTACACTTGGGTTCTAAAGTGCAGGCAGAGCTAACCGTCTAAAGTTTCCTACTTTTAACAACTATCCCGGCATTACCTCACAATCATACATAAAAAACAAAGTATAGGGATCCGATAAGCCTACCTTAAACTCTGTGTCTAGTGTTGATCCCTTTGCGCTCAGTTGTTTCTTGACTGCAGATCTCTTCCCAAGGCCAACCTACACTCACCAAAAGACAAACAATAAACCACAAGAATACATTCTATATATGGATTAGTGGGTTAGATATCATAATAAAAATATAAATAAATCATGAATATTGAAGACATCATTTGGTTGGAAGGAAAGAATATTTCTTTATATTAATCTCACAAAGTCACTTACAATATGAGATCGAAAACTGCTCCTTGAACTCGGTCCTGGGCTCCTCTTCACCGTGCACCAACTGCTTCCACATATTCTTCTCCTCTTTAGTTCTCTCTAGGGAAATGGCATGGGTTTGCAATGGAGGGAAAAGGGTTGGAAAAAGGAATCCTGGCTCAAACTCACAATGTGGTTGCAAAATATTAAGGCAAAGGGGGAATACTGAAATGGGAAGAGTTTCGTTTCTCTCATGCTTCTTGTAGGAATGGGACCCATCACCTTATTTATAGGCCAAAAATATAGTTATTTGGTTGGGTGATCGGCTATGGGCGGTCAAATGGTTAGACAACTACCTGAAAACCCGTATCCCTTTGCAAATTTTTATTTTTCATGATTTTTTTGATATACTTGGGCTGTAATGGCGCAACAAGCCTGTGTACATGGGCAGTAGTGGTGCAGGGCAGACACATCTTAACAAAAAACTGGTTTTTTAGAGGAGTTGTTTAATGATGGCTTGGCAAAAATATCAAGTAAGATGGCCTGATGCTAGGTATGCATGTATGGTGAAATTTAGGGTTATAACAATTGTTTCCCTGAATTGTTGACTATGTAACCATGTAACCCCATGTATTCATAGAAAAAAACAAGTGGGAGATTGTTGGGTATGTGTTATATTCTTTGCACGACTAGTTGTAGCGTCTAATACAATGTGTCGAGCGAGCGGGGGGCCCGACAACCCCCCCTTCAAGGGTTGCAAGGGGGTGATATCCCCCCTGTGTGGGGGTTTGGGGCAGCACCTCGTAGAATTTTCTTTTGCATCGAGAAATGTGTCACATCTTTTCCTTGTTTTTTGTTTCTTGTCGATTTTTGTGTCCATTGTTGAGCGGTTTTTCAACACATGGTTTTTTCCCATGGTTTTCTATTTCTGATTAAGGAATTAGGTTTTTGACTAATTTAGGTCATTGGGTTAGGGTTTTGGATGTTGTTGGATCCTATATGTATATTGTATTGTAAACAATGTATCTCTATGTAATGTGTGTATTTTCCATTGTGTCTTTTATGTCCCTTTGATGAAAATATGTTTGTAGTCAATATTGTAAAAGGTTAAAATATACAGAGTGCACATGGGGTTATTATCTTCCATTTGGAATTTATTTAACAATTATTTGATATATTTAGTTTGGGAAATGAATATTCCTTTATCTCTTTGAGTGACTTGTAAACCTAGGAAGAAAGTCAATTCTCTTAGCATAGACATTTCAAACTCTTTCTGCATTTTTGTAGATTTTTTTTTTCTTAGTATAGTAAGATTACTTCAAAATATGATATCATCTACATATACCACCACAAAAATCATATCTTGATCCTCAATTTTGATATATAGGTTGTTTTCAATAGTCCCTCTTTTATATCCTTGTTTTTGCAGATAATAATCAAGTCTTGAGAACCATGCTCTAGGGGCTTGTTTAATACCACACATAGTTTTCTTTAGTTTGCACACAAAGTCCTGATTTTTTGTTAATATGAATCCTTCTAGTTGCTCAATGTATACTTCTTCTTCTAATGTTCCATTTAGGAATGCTGACTTGACATCCATTTGATAAATTTTGAAGTTTTTGAAGCATGCAAATGCCAGGAACATTTTGATGGCCTCTAGTCTTGCTACTCGGGAAAAATTCTCTTCAAAGTCAATACCTTCCACTTGGGAATATCCTTTGCATACTAATCTGGCTTTGTTCTTTAGTATATGTCCATTTTCATTGAGTTTTTTTTTAATATCCACTTGGTTCCTACCACATTATTGTCTTTTGGTCTAGGGACAAGTTCCCATGTATGATTATTCTCAATTTGATCAAGTTCCTCGTTCATTGATTTTATATAATATTCAATCTTGCTGGATTTTGCAAACGTTTTGGGCTCTATCACTGAAAGCATTTATTGTTCAGAATCAAATCCAAGTTTCCTTCTTGTTTCTACTCCTGCTTCCTTATCCCCTATAATTAGATTTTCAGGGTGATTCTTTTGAACTATTTTTTGATGGTTCTCTTGGTAAGGGTGTTTCTTCCTCATCCTTATATTCACTAGTTTGTGGTTCATTCTCTTGTAGTTCTTAAATATCTTCTTCATCTTGTGATTCACCATCTTCTTCAACACTATTTATTCCCCATTCATCAATTTTTAATTCATCTTGAGATTTATTTTTTCTTAATTTTAGATCATCTATTTTTACATTTGCACTTTCCACTATTTTGAGCAATATTTGATTATAGCACTTCTAAGCCTTTTTCTTAGGTGAATATCCCATAAATATACCTTCATCTGATCTAGAGTCAAATTTCCCTAGATTCTCTTCATCCCTCTTGATGTAACACTTACTTCCAAAGACTCTGAAATGTTTTACTGATGTTGGTTTTCCAAACCATAATTCATAAGGTGTTTTCTCATGGTTAGCTCTCAGTTGTGCTCAATTAATCATGTGGACTATTGTATATGTTTTATCTCTCCAAAATTTGTCTTGGAGCTTGGATTCATTCAACATAGTTCTTGCAACCTCTTGAACGATTCTATTTTTTCTGTCAACAACTCCATTCTGTTGAGGAGTTCCTAGAGTTGAGAATCATCTCTTGATTCCATGATATTCATAAAACTTGATGAATTCTTTAGAGGTAAATTCCCCTCCATTATCTTATCTTAAACATTTGATTTTGAGATCTTTTTCACTCTCTACATAAATATTGAATTCTTTAAACTTTTCAAATTCCTCATATTTTTCTTTGAGAAAATATACCCAAATCATCCTCGTGTATTCATCAATGATCAACATGAAGTAGTATTCCCCTTGAATTATTTTAGTCCTAACGGGCCCACAGAGGTCAGTGTGAGCAATCTCCAAGGTTTTTGATGTGAAATGCTCTTTTTTCTTGAATCTGACTCTTGTCTGCTTCCCTAATTGACAATTTTTTAAAATAGGATCTGAGCGCTTGATGACTTTTGGCATGTCTTTCACATATCCCTTTTTAATAGATTTCATTAGGTTATCAAAACTCAAGTGTCCCATTCTTTTGTTCCATATCCAACTTTCATCTATTTGACTCATATGGCATTCTTCTTCTTCCTCAATATCTAAGATATACACATTGTTTGAGTTTCTTGGTGCAATAGCAACTAATTTTCCTGATCCTTCTTTTCTTATTTCACATTTTTGTGAGTAAAAAATGAGTATATGTCCTTGATCACAAGTTTGGATTACACCGAGTATATTAGGTTTTAAATTTTCTACTAGCAGCACAATTTCTTCTATATTTTCCTTGTTTCCCAAAGAAAGTGTG
>SNQJ01S0252259.1:0-12758 GCA_010110895.2 Picea sitchensis | reverse complement strand
GTTTCAAGAAAGGACAACCTAAAAGATAACATGACTCATGTCTTTATATCAAGTGATTTATGGAAAAAGGGTGGATACTTTTTAATATTATGTCTTTATATCAAGTGATTTATGGAAAAAGGGTGGATACTTTTTAATATTATAAAAATGGTTTGTAGAATTTCCAAAATGAATGTATGAATGTTTTTAATGTTTCGAGAAAGGACAACCTAAAAGATAATATGACTCATGTCTTTGCAAAATTTCCAAAATGAATGTTTTTAATGTTTCAAGAAAGGACAACCTAAAAGATAACATGACTCATGTCTTTATATCAAGTGATTTATGTAGAATTTCCAAAATGAATGTTTTTAATGTTTCAAGAAAGGACAACCTAAAAGATAACATGATTCATGTCTTTATATCAAGTGATTTATGGAAAAAAAGGTGGATACTTGTTAATAATATAAAAATTGTTTGTCGAATTTCCAAAATAAATGTATGAATGTTTTTAATGTTTCAAGAAAGGACAACCTAAAAGATAACATGACTCATGTCTTTGTAGAATTTTCAAAATGAATGTATGAATGTTTCAAGAAAAGACAACCTAAAAGATAACATGACTCATGTCTTTATATCAAGTGATTTATGGAAAAATGGGTGGATACGTTTTAATATTATAAAAACGGTTCATTGGCATGCTCACTTAATAGAATCAAGAAAGATGTCCTCATAATAAAATAAAACAATATGGCTCTAATTTTTTAATATCATTACATGACATGGATGAAGCATATTAATTGTAGATTGTAGTATAGAAAAAAATATATGGGTTTATGTGGTTGGTTGAATACAATAGTTGATGCTCATTATCATGCACAAAATTTATGGTCAAAGTTGAAAGAGTTACTAGAGCTATCAATTGTGAATATTTAAAAGTTCAAGATGGTGATTATTATAGTGCTAAACTAGGAACCTGTGTAGTCTTTATGAAAATGGTGGCATATAAATTTCCCTATTCCACCCCTTTCCCTCCACTAAGATTAGTGGCATATACTTCCATAGAGGTGTGTACTGTCTTTGGATTTTTGGGGATCTGACCATCAACGTCATTTTCATTGTCTCCATCCCTTCCCTTTCCTTCCTCCTCTCCTTGGTATGTTGTCCACTTCTATTTCTTCACACTATCATGGGTGTATTTCGATGTGAACCTCCACCACCATCATTATAATATTAAAAAATGGAACCAAAATGGCACACCACAGTGACATCAATGTTAAGATTTATATTACACCCAAATGCATGAGTGTTAGTGAACTTCAAATCAACAACAACATCCTGCTTAGATTTGGTAGTTAGTCCCATGTTTCCGAGCGTAAGCCCGGTTAGTCCATGGGAGTCACGGCGGTTAGTCCAACACCCCTAATTCACGAGAGGTGCAGTGATTAATCCAACCCCACCCCTCAGAAACCGGGGAGGTGGGCACAGGGCTGAGCTCACGATACCATGTTATTCGACAACAATTATTTCAACGAGGACGAACACCTTCAATAACTCCTCACATAGCGGATCAAGATCAACACACCAATGTTTCCATGTGGTAAAACCCCCATGGGAAAACATCCACGGCCCCGATAGCAGCCACTTGGAGCAGTTTATTAAATGCAAAGAAAAAGATTGAAGATTTTACAAGATAGTTTCTCACAATTGATCCTCGACAAATGACCCTCCATACTCTTTAAATAGAGATCATGGACCAATCAGTGTTAATACACGGATCAATGGCAGATTAGATCGAGGAAATTACAGATGCATTCGGATCACTCTATGTCGGGGAACATGTCGTGGCCAGGTAGTTTCAGAAGAAACTTGATCTATGTTAGGAGTTGAGGAAGTTGTCATTAAAGGATAAACAATGCCTCCTTCCTTCCTATTGTCATTATTGTAAATCCTTCAATCCTATCTAAGTTGTTCTTAAGGGGGGATGTTAAAACAGGATATTTAGATCTACTACAGAGTCTCAACAAGATCTACTTGGTCTAATATAGCCGTTAGGTAAAAGTGTGTTTTCTTTAGTATACATTAGTATGCCTTTGTAGTTAGAGGAAATCAGCCCGGTCACGATATGTTTCCCGACATAGAGTGATCCAGAGCGGTTTCATACTCTCCTCGATCTTACTGACCATTGATCCGTGGCTTAACGATTGGTCCCTTGATCTCTATTTAAAGAGCATGGAGGGTCATTCTTAGAAGGATCGATTGTGAAAACTCTATTGTAAAATCTCTGTAATACTTTTTCTTTGCATTAATAAAGCTGCTCCAAGTGGTCACGTTCGTTTGCAGAACCCGTGGATGTTTCCATTAGGGAGTTTTACCGCGATGAAAACATGGGAGTGTAATGTTGATCTTTGATCTGGATTATGGTGGATTCACGAAGGTGTTAAGTCCTCTGTTGGAATACACAATGTTGTGAATATCAACATCATGAATGTTGAACCTTGTCCCTTGATAATAAGTTTCTACCAGCAATAGAATGATGGAGGAGAAATTGGGAAATAGTAGGAGAAGAAGCTAGTTTACAACACATGCATTTAAAAAAAAACAAGAGAAAAATGGGCTTTAGAGCCTACCTCTTTAGCTCTCAATGGTGGTTGAATATGACTATGTTGTAGCCAATATCCCTTCCAAGCTCTCACAAATGGTAGCCTTCAATCTCCTCAAGAACTGGCAAGAACCCTCTCAAAGGTCAAAACCCTCTTAATGAAATGGATGGGGAAATGAGAAATAGAATGAGGAAATGGGGTGAAAGAGTGTTTTAACCTCTGACCTAAGCTTAGTTAACCCTAGGCTACCTTTCCCATGGGTCATTTCTCCAAAAAAAACAAAAACCAAAGAGACCAATTTCCTCCTCCTCCCGTGCAGCAGGGCGTTTTTTTTTTCCCTTGGAGACGCTCCAAGGGCATCGGGGGTGAAATGCTCCCCGATGGGGCTATGCTTGGCTAGCCCTGGGCTACCTTTCCCATGAGTCATTCTCCAAAAAAACAACCCAAAAAGACCAATTTCCTCCCTCCTCGCCTTGGGCACTCAAAGGCGTTTGAGGGGTGCTCCCTTGGGAGGCTCGGGGAGGTCTCGAGCCTCCCTCAAAAACAAGGGCGTAATTTTTCATGAGGGCCTTCCACAGAAAGCTCTCTCTCTATAGTAAGCCTTGTTGATTAGGCGGGTTGAGGGGGATGCTCCATGATATGATTTGTTCATTGAAATTAATGGTCATTCTTTCTTTCTTAATATACATTGTATTATGGAATTAGATCCTCATTACATTTTTTGCATAATTATTCCTTAGTATATGTAATTGGTAAAATTCCATTAGAGAAATGAAGTTTACATTTTACTGCAAATGCATTCTAAATTACATCAATGGATTGGTTCTCAAAAGCACTAATGCTTATAAGACCATAAATGATTTGGTCGGTGTCTTGAAAATTACATATTTTTTTTATACCTCATAGATTTCAAAAACTTCCTGGTATTCTGTCAAATTATAAACAACATAGCTAGGCTACAATGCCTTGAACAATTTTCATCAAAATTGTCCATAGTTGAAAATGAAAATAATGACATGAATAAGCATAATATCATACCCTTTATCCCTCTATTGTTTTTATAGATGATCAAGCATTGCTAAATGTAGACAAGTTGATCACTTTAAAAAACTGATTTGATAGCCTCCTGGATTAGGCCATCCTTGGATTCCATTACAACACCCAACTTCCAACTGTAAATCGCCTTTGTATAAGGAATCAATTTCTATATCGAGTTATTTGTATACATGGATGACAAAAATGGATTTAAATACATTTTACATTCTTTCGGTCTCCTCAAAAGGTGGGATACGAAACAAGTTTCCCATTTACCTAAAGAAACAAGTATTAAATATGAATAGGGTTCCCTTTGCCCCATATATGGGGAGGATTACTGTGACTGGCACCATCAAAATAGTCCAAGATCATAACTTCTTAATTGTCTCATGAGTAATATTCCTTTCAATCATGCTCTTTGAAATGCACTTATAGCTAGCAATAATTGACCTATTTTGGGAGGCACATTAAAGTGGGTATCTATCAAATGTCCATGAATTCCTCGAGGAGAGATAAATGCCGAACAATCAAAGGGAAGGATTTGAATTCTTAAAGCTTTGAATTCTTCTGTGATTGAGTGAAGCAATCTGCAATTGATTCACCTTGACAACCTCCTATTACCCATCTCAAACCGTCCATTTCCTCCCAAACATGTCTACAATATGCACATGAGATAATTAAGTGACTTATGGACTTAAGTTAATTAAGTGAGATAATTAAGTTAATTCTCCTCTCAACTTTGGCTATGATGCATTTCCAATCACTGATCGCATTATCATTTGGCTTGATATAAAAACCCAAGTATTTGAAACCTACTTGAAATCCATCAATAGATAAAGGAAAAGATGTCAGATTGACTTGATTTGATCCTTTGCCATGCCATTAAAAGAAACCTAATATTTTTGCATATCTATCATCATATATGTAGTGGTACAATATAGGTTTAATATCTCTTTTAATTTAGAAACATCTCTCCTCAAACCAGCTAAAGGGACATCATCCACAAAAAATTAAATGGGTTAAAGTAAGAGTGCTCCCCTAACCTTCTTTCCTTTGCCATATGTTCTTTATGCTCCTTGATTAAAACTCTTTGGTGAGACCTTAATATACTATCGATAACAATATAGGTGATAAAGGGCAGCCTTGTTTGATCCCTTTTGATGGTGTAAAGAATTCATATGTTGATCCATTGATTAGGACTACAAAAGTTGTGATGTCAAACAATTCATTATCTAGTTCACAATATGAACAAAAAAAGCCAATATTGATCATCATCAACCTCCTATACAATCAATTTTCCCAATCATATGCTTTGGAAGGATCCAACTTTAGAACCATGGCTGGTAGCTTCTTCGTTTTGACTTTTAATAATATGGATCCCTTCTCATGCCACTCCTATTGCGTCTTCAACTTGTCTTACATGGAGGAAGCCAAAAGCTGCTCCTTTGAAATTGTATCAGAGAGAAGTTGCTTTACCCTTGAAGCTATAGTCTTTGTATTCCTTCTTGTGGAATGTTTATTTTGTGTTTTATTCTAGTTAGATGTTGTTGAATTGTTATTTTGTACTTTCTATTAATTATATATTTGGTTATTTATTTATTATTGTACTTGGTTAAATATGCTTCAGTTGTCATAAATTTGTATTTTATATCAACACTGGTAATTTAGTTAAGTTAATTTATTGGTAGTAATCTTAGTGATTGAGATATAGGTAAATTCAACATGGTATCGAGGAGCTCAACCTGCAGGTATAGGACAACAAAGGAATTACTTGATATGGAATAACAAAGGTAAATCCACAAGTAGAATGAGAGAACCGGATAAGCATTGATGGGAGAAATAGGAAAAACCACTCAAATGGCAGTCACAGGGCTTAAGGGGTTGAGGAAAGGTTGGATGGAGCCTCAAATTTCTACCCTTGTCATTCGAGGGAGCATATGAGCTTGGTGTTAGAGGAGAATGGGTTGTTATAAATTACAGAAGGAAAAGTGGCATCCCCAGCTGATCAAGTACAACTAGCTTTCCATACCAAGAAGGATGTCAAGGCTAAGAGGATACTTGTGGATGGTGTCAAGGACCACAACATTTCACATTTGTCTGGCAAGAAGACAACAAAGGACATGTGGGAGGCTATGGTAAATCTATACCAGTCTAACAACCAAAGCAGGAAGATGCTACTCGGAGAGAGAAGGCAGGAAGCACAAAGATATGAGAGAAATTTGATGGTCCCTTACCTCACAAAGTTCACTTATAATAGAGATGAACTTACTGATGAGTGGGATGGAAGCTGAGTGGATGGGACCAAGCTCTTGAGGACAACCTTAGTTCACCAAAGAAGTTAGATGTTTATCAGGGGGTGTTGCAGCTCCCACAGTTAGGATGGGTTGTGAGGCAGAGCTTCACCAAGGAGGGCTGCCGGTGGATGCATCTGGGCTAGTTAGCAAAGGTGAAGGAGGAGAATGTGGCTCTTCATACCCAAGACTAAAAAGGTGGAGAGAGAGAGGCTCAGGGACATTTCCAAAGTGAGATGCTTTGCATGTCACAAAATTGGCCACTATTCCAAAAAGTGTCCTAACAAGGAGGAGGAGTTGGAGGTAGCAACTACAATATCTATTGAAATGGATGCGTTTGCAGATAAATTCATTCTCTAGTTGCCACTCTTTCTAACAGTATGATGGGTTGGATTTGACTTTAGGACATTGAAGCATGGTTTGTTGATAGTGGTGCATCTTGACATATGACGAGAATGAGGTCTGTGTTCTTTAGTGTTTCAGAGACGGGATCATATTTCCATATGAAGAATGGGGCACACACCAAACATGCAGTAAATGGGGTTGGATGCGTTAGATTCCGACTAGAGTCAGGAGTGTCTCTGGGTGGGTGAGGTGATGTATGTGCCAGAGATAAAGGTCAACTTGCTCTCTATATCGACTTTGGAGGATATGGGTTATGAAGTAATGTTTGATAATGAACATGTGCTCATACGGGCAGAGAGAGAGGGATTGGATACAGTAATGAGGCAGCATCAAGCAAGGTTTGATGTCTGAGGTCAAGGCTAGGACAACTTGTAGGTGGGTCTAGGGAGATCATAGATCAAAGATCAATGTTGAAGAAAATCAGTTGTTATGACTTGACGGCCGTGGATTTAGGTGGAACACATGAGATGAAATTCTACTTGAAGTAGTAGAATTGGATCTTTTGGTTGGAGGGCATCTACAACAACAACAACAGTTTTATTGGATGATTGATCCTAGTGGAGACACCTCCATCACTAAGAGGAAGTGTTAGTTTCTATAGCTCAAAAGGTGTCTCAACATATGCATCGTCCCTGGAAGCCAGTTGATGGACAACTTAAATAGCCTAGATCAACCTTTTATCTCAGCCTAAAATAGACTTACGCAAAATCAACAAAATGATTCTTGGCAGGTGGAATGTAGGAGGACCCAGGGGGAGGAGAGTGCTTGGGTGGATTGTAGAGCTAACCAAGAGGACACACAGTTAGTGGATGATGGGGTCCATTGAAGGGGCACCCCAATCTCTGTATTAGGAGGGCCTAGGTTGGGCATTTACACATCTCAAGATAAATGGGGTTGAAGGAGAGATAATATAGGGGTTGAGGGTGGAGTTGTACACACATTCTTATTTGTGAGGTTGAGAAAGTGAGAAGAAGAGGGATCTTGGGTAGGAGAAGAAGAGGGAGAAACTGAAGCAAAGCGGATAGAAATTTCAGGGCCAAGTTTGGGCAACAAGTAGAGGTCATTTTGAGCTGCAAACAGAGGCCATTTTAGGACAACAACAAGCAAAGAGGAGTAGGCCAAGCTCAGGATGATTTTCTGAGCCAAGAGGGTTGTTTGTAGGCTGTAAGAACACCAACAAATAGACCATACAACAGTTCAAACTTGTATAGGATGTACAGCAGTTTATGCAGTTAAATGATATAAATTGGATCTTGTTAGAACATACAACCAATAGTCGGACATTTTTCTGCGGTGGAATGTGATTTTATTTGCTTGAAATTTGTAAGAGTTTCTGAGTTTTACTTTGATGTTGTAATAATTCTCTTGAATTCCCAATCCCCTCTTAGTTGGTTTCCCCACATTGGAGTTTCCATGGTAATATCTAGTGCCTTATGAATTTTGTGTACTTGGTTTTGTGTACTTCAGCTGTCATATTTTTGTTTTATAGCTTCAGTTGTAGGTTAATTGCATAAATTCATATTTATATCAACATTGATAATTTCTAGTTAAGTTAATTTATTGACAGTAATATCATTGACTGATATATAGGTAAATTCAACAGATGGAATAAATTGCATGGGTTTCGTTGATAGTGACGTACTCCTCCTCTCCCTTGGACACATTATAATATTGAGTTATGACTTAAACCTAATATCTAAAGTGATAAATGGATGAGATTAACTCTCCCACACTTGAAATCAATGGATAAGATTCATTTAATTAACTAAATCACTAATGCCAAAAAATTGGCATTTTATTTGAAATTAACCTCAATTAATTCTAAAATGACATTCCCTTTAATAATTAAATTATTAAAATTGAATTTCTTAAAATGTTACTGACGTCCTCCACATGATAGAGATAATCCAATTTGGAGATACATGTCCAATGCTACAAATTTGCAAGCACTCCTCTCTTATGAGAAGAGATGTTGTAAATGTATTTGAACACGCACATGATAGATCTAGTTCAGGGTGAAAGCCATACACAATTACCAAAGAAATATGGGAAAATAGAATCAGGAGAGAAAGAGTGGAAGAATTCTCATAAACCGTATTCCACACTCAAAAGGGTGATAATTTTAATATACACTTAGGCGGCTACATGACTAGCTAATGCACCATATTAGTGATCTTGAGAGATCTAGACACTCATTGAAATAAAACATTAGGTGAACAACCCGACTAGTCCCTAGTTAGGAAAGTGTGATGCAATCAGCCAGGTTGGGAGTCCATATTCCACTAGTCTAACTATAGGGTGTATTTAGGTGTGACTAACTCTAAAGCTGGGGTGGAACATCCTCATTAATGAGATTTATTGGTTTTTATTTTTGGTTTTGGTCAGATAATACGAGTTACGTGAGTCCCTCGGCCAAAAAAGAGATTAAAGACTTCCTTCAAACCCGCTTGGAAACCATCAAGCAGTATGAGATCCGTCAAGACAAGCTTGGCGCTCACGTGGAAGAATCTACAAAATAGAGTGCTCATGCAAAAAATAGGTTAAATTGGTCGCTCCTTCTAGATTAAGATAAAAGAGCGTGGAGCTGACATTAATAATGAATGCATCTGCACCTCTGCCTTAGCAGAACACTCCCTTAAAACAAAACACCACATTCGCCTATAAGACACCAAAATCCTCTGTATTAGAAAATCACCTCTTCAAACGACGCATCAAAGAAGCTATTGAAATCCAAAAACATCCTATTAACCTAAACAGAGATAGTGGGTTAGAACTAAGCGAAAAGTGGCTCCCTTTGATCCACCAAAACAACAATGATGGTGGTAATTTTATACAATACTATATAAATTAATTATTCATTAAAACCCCTCCTAATCACACCTGTAGACAAAGAAGCTCATATTTTAGACATTAAATGTTAATGTATAAATCTAAGATAACTTAAAAAACTCTTAAATAACTTAATTCCTTTTATGAACATAATTGGTTAATATTTAAAATTAACCTTGAATTAATAAACATTTAAGGTGCTAGAGATAACATAAAGAAGGCAAACCTAATAGCAATACCTAGAATTAAACCTAGAACATAACTAATTACAAAATAAAGACGACATTAATTTAATAATAATTAATTACGTGAAAAACATTAAATTAACCTCAACCCTAAAATGACTTAAATAATACCTAAAAATAAATTAGTAATAAACCTTAAATAAAGGCAAATTAATAATAAATTAGTATAAACCTTAAATAAACAAAATGAAACCCTAAAATCTTAAACCAGTGAACAGTTTATGAATGAATTCTACAAAACTTAGTGGAGCACCTAAGTTTTCCCACATTCGATCCCCATACCGACTCTTTCCATCTTTTTAACCCAGGCTCAATCTCTTGAAGATGGGTCTGAAACATCTTCTATTGAGGAACATCCTATTTTGTGGGGGAATATTCTCTAGAGGAATATTCTTATCTAAGGAAGAGTTCTCAACATTAGATTGTAAAACTTAGGAAAATAATTATCACATTGAGTGTGTAATATCTCCAACACCCCCACAGCAGACACTACTAGAAGTTACACCTTGATGATGAATCGTCTAGACAATACCTGCAAGGCCATGTTAGGTACCACATACAATGCATATAATAATAGTAGGACACTGAAAAATGAGAGGAAGGGGAGAAAGCTCATGGGAAAAACCACTCCCTCAAATTGGAAATGCATAAAAAATGAGAGGAACAAAAAGCAGTTGCTTGTCCTTCACTCCAAAGAGAGACCACAAACTTTGCAAGTTTGTGCTCGTTGAAATTTTATTTGAAGATGTAGATGTTTGCAGGGATCTGATGAAGTAGATGCATAAGTAAAAGGATTTCCACACACATATCCACTTTCTCTTCTTGTAATGAAAAGATCCAAATAAAGTTTGGATGGAACTATGAAAGTCGTCTTAGGTTTAAGCTAAAATCTTTGAAATTTTTTATTTCAAAATGATCATAACTTCACTTCCCAAACTCCATTTCAGAGGACAATTGTTGTTTGAAATTGGATATTTTTGAGAGAGGAATTCAAATATTCAATTTTTACGCAAATGTTTCTCGAGGAAAATATCGAGAATAATCCATCATTTTTACGTACTTCAATCTTTAAAAGCTGCAAAAAGAGCATGGTGTGTATTTTACTAGCAATCCGTAGATTCTGATACCATGTCATAGAATAGATCTAGCTAGAGATTGAAATGATACAGTTCTGCGGGGAAAATATCTGAAAGAGAAGCATGAGAGAAAGGAATGAAGAATTCTCATTAAGCTGTATTCCACACTCGAAAAGAGTGAATAGTTCTAATAGATCTAGGCCACATGGGTCCTATTGTACCATAGTAGTGATCTAGAGAGATATAGACGCTCACTAACATATACTGGAGTGAACTACCACCTAGTCCCAATTAACTGATGATACAATTGCTCAGTTAAGCGAATACCATGACTTCCACTAGTCTACTAAGTGTATAGTAGAGCTCTCTCTAAAGTAGCAGAGAGGAACATGTGCTAGTTTGGCAAGTTGACTTTTTCCTTTATAAACATGTGGATTACGAAGGAAGTTTAGCTTCTTTATTTTCTACCTGCTCCAACCCCTAGGTGGCGAGGGATGTTTATAAAGTGACTCATTGACCAAAAACTAACATACTAAATTTAATTCAACATGCCCTACTCAATTGGACTAGAGAGGGAAGATTACAATAGTAATCACTGACTATATGTTAATTCTCTCCTATTGGTTAGCGAAGGAAGGTGGACGCCGTTTCTCCCCATTTAGATCAGAAAGCGTCCCACCTGCTTACACTTGATAGGTAATGGGAAATTTGTAGTGCATTCTCTTCAATTCTTTCTTGAATTGGGATCATGTTACAGGTGGGTGCAATTGAGTGTCTTCTGTGAATTGGTGCTTGTCCTGCAAGAGCCACACATGAGATTCTGGGTGAAAGAATATTGTTGTGTGAATTTTATGAGGCCTATGGTTTGCATGTTCTGGTGTAGCTGGTAATATGTCAAGCTCTTTATTATGGTTCAATAATATGTCACGTTGCGCGTGTTTACAATTTTGGATTCTACTCTCTTCAACATGCTCCTCCATCCATGTGAGGTTGACTAGGTCGGGGCTCCTCATCCTGCGATGTAACCCTCGGGATCGAGTCGCTCGCTGCCTCTTTAGCTCACTAACTTATTGAATAGTACAGTTCTTACAAATCTCTACGCCATTCGTTTCTTTTACCATGCCTCTATATCTTTTCTCCTCTCACTCCTACTTCTCTTCGTAAGTACTACTTATTTATATTCTTGGCTCATCAATGATTACAATCCATTTGCAAAACCCTAACCTAGCATCGTTAGGTATTCCTTACATCTTTGGCGCCTCATTCTTCCCTCACCGTGTTGATTTTCCTTCCAGTTTTCCTTTTTTATCTTCATGCTTCTCTTCCCAAAAATAGCCTTTTTCCATGATTGGGTCTACATCCAACAACATGACTAGTAATATCCACTTGTGCATATGGAAGCCCAATCTATCACCATGCATGCATGTGAAATACCAGATCTAACTAGTTAATTCATTCATCTAACATTCACCACTTAACAAGAATAAAGACACAACATTCCTTCATACAACACAGGTGTCACCATGGTTCACCCCCTCCTGGGCTACGTCCACAAGGATCTGGCTCTCAAGCTCTTTATTATGGTTCAATAATATGTCACGTCCCGCGTGTTTACAATTTTGGATTCTACTCTCTTCAACATGCTCCTCAATCCATGTGAGGTTGACTAGATCGCACCAGGCTCCTCATCCTGCGATCTAACCCTCGGGATCGAGTCGCTCGCTGCTTCTCTAGATCACTAACTTATTGAATAGTACAGTTCTTACAACTCTCTTCCATTCGTTCTTTGCCCTCGTCCTCTATATCTTTTCTCTCTCTGCCTCCTCCTTCTCTTCATCTAAGTACTACCTATTTATATTCTTGGCTCATCAATGATTACAATCCATTGCAAAAGCCCTAACCCTAGCGTCGTTAGGTATTCCTTGCATGCGCGCCTCACATTCTTCCCTCACACGTGTTGTTTTTCCTTCCAGTTGTCCTTTCTTCCTTTCATGCTTCTCTTCCCAAAAATAGCCTTTTTCCATGATTGGGTCTACATCCAACAACATGACTAGTAATATCCACTTGCGCATATGGA
The DNA here is from genome assembly GCA_010110895.2 of Picea sitchensis. Taxonomy (NCBI): domain Eukaryota; kingdom Viridiplantae; phylum Streptophyta; class Pinopsida; order Pinales; family Pinaceae; genus Picea; species Picea sitchensis. The sequence continues at coordinate 218 of SNQJ01S0252259.1, read as the reverse complement.
AGCCCACTCTATCACCAAAGTTTGGATCCATTTTCATCACATCCACCACACCATCTAGTTTTTGGATGACACACAAGTATTGCTCCATGCGGCACAAGTCAGGTATTGTGGTAGGTAATCACCCTAATATTTAAGGAATTTAAGCATGTGTATTTAAGATGATTTTGATTATAGAACGTATGATTGGACTTTATGCTTTTGACCCCGTTTCACCTTGG
>SNQJ01S0252258.1:0-12758 GCA_010110895.2 Picea sitchensis | reverse complement strand
TTTTTGTAATGTCTTTGAGCTATTGACTGATGTATTAGGGTTTTTATGCATATGTTTAATAATATTGATGATGAGATGTGATTAACATTGCTATGATCCCGGTGACTGATGAGCCCATGGAGGGCGTAGCTTTTGATGTGCAGAACTATGCCCGACGGACAGCTACCATTTGGATCGGTACACATGGGGAGATGACCAGTTCGGACCTCCATGGGGCTGAAGAGCCCACCAGATGGATGTTGAGACCCCATCAGAGGGTAGAGACAGGATGGAGATGGATCAGGGCTTTTGCACCAGAAAGGAAGAGGACGTTCCATCAGAGGCACTTCAGTAGGACTGGACCTGGGGGGAATGACCCCTTTTCAGTGGAACGTCAGCCTTGGAAGGCTTGGGACGTCTCCATCTTCACCATGACGTCATCCAGCTTCATGGATGCTTTTGGAGGCAGATTGGGCAGCAGTGGCACGTGTGGCATGTTGGAGAGGCCCCTGGGGGGCTAACGTTTTGCTCCTTGGTGTCTCATTTGCCCTAGAAAGGACTAGTGCCTCCCTTGAAGGGGATTTTACTCTCATTTTTACTTGATTAGGGCTTTTTACTTAGCATTTAATGAAAAAACAGTATGATTTTGACATTATGGCCTTGTCGGCCTTTTTATGACCTAAAAGGTAAAATTAGGTAATTGATACACTATATATTGAGGGTTTTGACTCTCATTTTGAGAATGAATGATCACTCACTCATAGTGAGGTCGGATTTTTAACGCCCTATTGGGGTTTTGGGCTGAACTAAGTGATGCGCATTAGTTGAAGGAAGAGATTTTTGGCATTATATGGTGTTTCTCTTGAAGGAAGGTTTACAACTAGGGTTTGCATGATTATTTCCTGATGACTTGTAAGTATTTTCTGCAAAACTTCTTAATTGAATGGTTGTAGTTTAATTTCTTGCACTTATTTATAAATATTGTTGAATCAAAACCCTCGGGGACAAACACCCAAGTAGGTCGTTGTCTCATGTCCCCTGATAGAGAAGCTTTAAGCCATTGAAGAGGAAAGAGAGAGCCTAGCCATAGCTACACTCCTTTTTCCTTCTTCCTTTATGCTAGCCGTACCATTTTGACCTCAAGAGGAAGAGGACGTCTCAGGCCTAGGTTATCTACACCTAGGGCCGTTTTCTTTTAGGGTTTGATGAAAGATCCTTGCCTTAGCAACACTCTCCCTATTAAACCCTCCTGTCTTGACCTTATGAGCTAGCTGTTTTGGCCCCTTACTTCCTTCAGCTTCTGCGTCCTTCACTTAGCTAACTCCATCTTCCCCTTTTAAGGCACTGATCTCCAAGACCCCTTGCGCTGAAGTGAATTTGGTCATAAACAAACTCTTTAAGCCTTTTGAAACCCTAACTATACTAACCCTAAACTCTAGCTAACCTACTAACCCTAAGTTGTTGACGTCATCTTTGAATATTTCATCTTTATTACAGCAACGTTTCACTTTATAAGCAATTGAATGGTTGTTGAGAGCATTTATTGGATTGAGTATTGATTTGTTACATTGAATGCTATATCGTTCTAGTATCTATTGACAAGTGACATATTTATCATTGCCATTTTGCAAACATTGACTTTGTCAATATTTACTTTTAAACTGCTTAATTGAATATCAGATAGTCTTTAATATATATGAAGTACTAATCAAAGATTGCATGTATCAGTTTCCTTCTTGTATTGTCTCAAGCAGGTGCTTTTCTCTTCTTTGGTTATACCTTATTATTGGTTGTTTAGCCAAGACTATCTGCTTTGGTGGTGATCTGTGAAGGGGGAAACTTGTCATTGTCTGATTATCTTTTAAAGCCTCTTCAAAACATACCTTATTATTGATTGTTTAGCCGGGATTATTTGTTTTGGTGGTGACTTGTGAATGGGGAATTTGTCCTTATCCTTTTTTCCTTGTCTTTCTCAAAACCCCTGTGTCACCGAAGATCGCCTCCCCCGGGCCTAGCCTCCCTAAAGAGAAAGAGCCTTCCCATCGTGGACATTGGGTGGGATAGGTTCCATTTACGCCTGGCCCTCTACCTTATAGCCTTATCCTAGCTACAAACCCGTATGATAACAACCAGCATTTTCCTTTGGCCATTTAAACAACCAAGAAAATCAATACACTGCAAATTAAAAAATCTACAGCAAATCAGAAGCACATGTTAGTGTTATTACCTGAAATCACTAGTTTTTGTAGTCTTAATAAATATCAATTTCTCAAAATTTCAATGCACATAAGAAAGGTGTGAGACAGTAATTCATGGCCACCAAAGAATCTTATCAAGTAATTGAATATTAGTTGTTGGATCTAGTCACTACCGTGGAAAAAATTATACCGGCCACATTTAGTTATTAACTCCGACACAAATAAAAGAGAGGGCATTCGGACAGTAAATAGACGTTAATTGTGGATATATAATCTTCAGGATCACGGGTACTACCACGTAATCCTACCGGGCTTGTTGTAATCGAGGATATATCCAGAGTTATTGTCAGCTAGCGTAGAGGGGTCGAGGGTATTGTCAATTCAGAATCCAGTGGTTGCAAACATTAAAGCCAGAGCAGAGGTCGCAACCAGTCAGTGCATCAATTCGGGTTAAAACGGATTAAAGGATAACCAGAATATCAAGCTCAATCAATTTTGAAGGATCACACAACAAGCTCACTTACATGACCCCTTCTATACCTGCCTAAGTTGATATATAAAATTAGCATCATATAAAGTGCTATACTATATATATTATAAACATGTTAAAAATAAAAAGTCAACATGAAAAGCGTCAACCATAGCAGTCGCCATTTGAAGTTATCATGGGATTTTAGTAACCCACATATAACACAAACAAAAGATATATACAATTTTTGAAGTGGAAAATACGTGAAGGTATTAATTAGTCGAAAGGGAAAACTCTAAACATTTATAAAGTGAAAAAGGGTTACAATTCAAATTAAAGGATTTTAACCTTTTAAAAGTAAAGATATTTAAAAGGAATTAAGGTTCAATTTCAAAAGAAGAATCCCCAAATCCCAATTCAAGTTACAAAGGGTCAATTTTAAGCAAGGTGGTGTATTTAATAAAAAAAGAATTTCAGAAATTGTGAAGAAACATTAAATTACTCTTCATTATATACAAAAGTTAGAAGGAAAAAAAAGTATTAAGAATTATTTACGCATTAACATATATATAAAAAAAGAAAAGGAAATTTTATTCTCAAAGAAACCATTGAAGAATTTTTAATACAAAGGTATAAGTTTAAAATTAAGGTGTTATTTAATCCTTGAGAAAAAAGAAGGGCATATAAGCTTGATAATCAAGGTATCATTTATCACAAAATTTCAAATTTAAAAACAAAGATGGAGTCTGGTAATGAAAAAGGAAGATTTCCTAAAACTTCAAGAAAAAAGTGTTTCAAAGGCTACTTTAGAATCAAAAGGACACTTGCAGTAAAGATACTGCCACTATTGCTCCTAAATGAATAGTAATTATGTTAGTGTCGAATGTGCTAACCAATTATTGATTCATAAGTCAAATGCTAACTGAAAAGATACACTCGTGTAACGAAAAAGAATATGACATAAGCAATCTACAACTACACATTGGAGATTATACCCTAGTATCTAAATTCATTGTTAGATCCTTATTGTGTGATGACAATGACATAATTCTTGGTTCAAATTGGATGGAAACACTAGGGTCTTCGATCTTCAACATGAAGAAGACGTTTTTGACAATCTCTTATAAAAAAGATGAAGATAACGCTCCAAGACGCAATTGATCTCGATCTAGTAAACTTCAAAAGACCTTAAAGATATCCTGAAAGATTATCCTTCAAGATAACGTAAAATAGTACAAGGTGCAAAAATTTTGACAAGGTTGTTAGAGGATAAAGATGAAGAACTTTCTCTCTTTAAGAATCATAGTCAAAACTTGATCGCACAAATTAAGAAGTTAAAAGATGAGAAGAAGTTACAACAAGAAACACTAAGGCAACTTACTAGCAAGAAATCGCTAATTGATAAAGAAAAAATGGTTGCTCCCATTGAAATAAAAGGTCATCCACTATAAAAACCTAAGTTGTGGAGAAAGGAACAAACACATATCCAATCCACATCACATCTCAAGAAGGTGCAAAGTCAGGTGAAGTAAGGATATTTTCAGATGTTGGAGTACAAACAATAGAAATTCCAAGTATAGATCTAGCAATTAACAAAGCAACATCAGTGCATGAAGAAAATACAATACCAAAAGTAATCTGAGAGAACGCTACATGCACGATAAGGGAAAGTAAAGCTACGAAGACACCTTCTGGACATCATGATCACAAGAGCAAGGACCTTAACCAGTCAATCTGTCAACATCGCTCAAAAGGAAAACAATTGACTTATATTCCGAAGAATATTGATGCCAATACAATTGCGTCTCATAATAACAATTCATATCGGGTATCACATAAGTGCAATGTTCAACAAAGGATCGAACTAGGATGGTTAGATCCTTTTATAGTTCAACAATTATGCTCAACACTTAGAAGTTCATACTATCTCATATCATCAACCATAACAACATCAAGAACCAAGAACCAAGTGAAGACATTACAATCTAGAGAAAGACATAAGGCCTTTTCGATAAATATGCTTTGAGGACAAAGCATTCAAAAGGAAGGTAATGTAATAGGCATAAATATATATAATATAAATATAAATGAATAAATAACAATAACACCTCCTGATGAAAGGACATGTTCTATTGAAAGGATGTGTCTCTTAGTGAAAGGGCACCCTTGCATGGGTATATATATGGCCCTTACTCTCATTTTGTAATCATATTCAAATATTCATATTCTAATACATTTTATTCAATATATTATTTATCCACATGGATTTCTTTATACTACTCCAAATATTTTGGATATGTGTAATCTTAATCGGATTGGTTCTATCACATTTCATCAGCTGGTAGCGTTGTGTAGTCCAATACAAGAAATACTAGAACCACAAGCTTCAAATGATCGAAAAGAGACTCACAATGCACCTTTACTTCATGGAAAACCTTGTCCCTCAACTGCCTACATGCTCATGCTAAGAGTTGATACACTCTTTCCAAAATTCTCATACTCATGCCAATTGTAAGCAAAGCCACTAGTCGATCTTTGGTCTCTTATATGAAAGTTTTTAGGTCCTTCAGACATCTCTTTATGTTCAAAGTATCTAACATACTCATGCTATGGACCCAGGTTGAATGTGATGGTAATGTCCTGAGGAAAAAGATGGTGTTGATTGAAAACATGAAGGCATTCCATAAGACTCCATGTTTGTAATCCATTGTGCTCGCATGGAAGAATGCATATCCATTCTTCCTCTCAATGTTTCATGGAAACTTGCATAGAGACCTAGCTAAAGCAAATACAAACAAAGCTTAACAAGAAAAGGATCTAGATTCAATATGGAAGAATGAGAAAAATATATTCACACTAATCCAATGACAAACGACAGCAATGAATGGAGCTTATATACACCCATATAGAGCGTAATATCTCCATAATTAAGAAAAGAAAACAAGGAAGGAGATTTTCTTAAGAATGCATGCATGCATAATACAGTGATGGTCTAAAAATCAAAATTCTAAAATAGAACTAGCTCCAGCTAACTAATAGTGAACTAGTGAGTTTAAAATAGAAATATTTCCAACACCTCCCCAACATCAATACTATGGAGAAATAAAAATGAGTCACTAATAACTAGGCCATATTAGGTACTCATGTACAATGCAAATCCAATGAACACTGAAAAAAATGAGGAAAGAGGGAAAACCACATGGGAACAAAACCCCCTCAAAAGACAAATTTCCATCAAAAAGAAGAAAAGGAAGATGTTAGGAAATTGTGTTCTTCACTCCATGATCCCTAAGAAAGTTTGAAACTTTTGTCTAGTGAAGGTCTTGGTGAAGCATGCTCACGTCTATTCCAGAAGGATAGAACTCACATCAATGATCATGTCATGTACTAGATCTCTAACGAAATGCATCGACCTCTTTAATGTGTTTGGTTCGCCGCCGGCCATAATCGATCTCTCTAAAAATCTCGCAGTACTCACATTTTCACACCATATGATAGTCGGGCATTGAAACTGGATACCAAGCTCGAGAAGGAAGTGTTGAAGCCAAAGTGCCTAAATGACACAGTTGACTACTCCTATGTACTTGGTCATTCCAAAGGGAAGATAAAGAAATGGCTGATTGCTTCTTAATTGATCAACAAATAGGGCCTAACCCCAAAATGAGAGTGTACCCTGAAGTGGACTTGCGATCTGTGCCTCGCCATCCCAATCTAAATCTATGAAGCCATAAGATATGATGCACAACCAACTGCATAGTGAACCCCATAACTCATGGTTCCATGAACATATATGAGGATGCTCTTGGTACCTCTAGTGCATCATGGGGCTCGCATGTAACCCTGACCCCATGTATCCGAATCACCAATGATATGAGATATCCTAACGAAAGTGTGTGGGTGAGATATAGAAGACTTCCCACCAACTGTCAATAAAAAGAGTTGTCCATTAATGGTGTATCCACACCATCCTAAAGTCTGATCCCAAATAAGAAGAGTGTAGGTGAAGACTTACAGTCTGTCATGTGGAATATATCCAAAAGATCCCCAGCATACTTAGCCTGAGAAAGTTTGATGCCGAAAGCATCTTGACCAATCTCAAGACCAAGAAAGAAGTGAAGTGGACCCAAGTCCATCATAGAGAGAACCCGGTCATGCACATCTTTTGACCACAACAATGGTTGAAGTAAAGCTACCAATGATCAAAAGATAATCAACATAAAGTACCGAAATCATCAAAGAGTCAATAGTACTCAACATGTAAACATTTGAATAGGATTTACATCTAACAAAATATGTGAAAGCGTATAGGAATCTATCTTTTTCATAACGCTCTAGGTGCATACTTTGAGGCCATAGAATGACTTCTCTCAGCCTACATACTAAAGATGAGTTTTGAATGAACCCCTGGTTGCTCCATGTAAGATCTCCTCTAAAAAAGATCACCGTGAATAGCATTCTTCACATCCATCCGGGTGAAGCTTCAACGTTGGATTCTCATCTGGATGTACTACCTACTTAAGTCCCTGTACAGAATCCTCTGAATCTGAGTCTAAATATGTATCATCTATGTGTATGGAATCATCATCTCCATGTCCGAATTGATGAAGCTAATAAGAGTATCTCAGATGTTGGGACTGGTGTGTTTTGTTGACCGCCTGTTTAGCACAGGTCAACTCATTATCATGAAGATTATTCTATGTCGAGACAGAGATGGTTCTAATCGGGTGTTTTATACACCAAAGACTTAAATTTTTGTAATCGGATTACAAGACTCACAGGGTATATATAATGTAATAATGTCCGCATGGATCATAGTTAGGTCGTAATTTGGATGTTGATTATCAGGAGTTCCTTTCATCGAGGGTTTTTTCATCTCGTGGGTTAATGTGGTCGCAATCCAATGTTAACCTCCATTGAGTTTTTCCTTCCCAGGCTTCCTCCAGCAGCATCAGATCTCATTCATTGAGTAACCTCTAGGAATATTGTAAATGACCATGCTGCAATGTCCAAGTTCTCACGAATTCATCGAAGCCCAGAGTAGTTTATATATAAATTTTTAAATTTTACCAATTTAATTAATTACTATTTTGAGCTTAATATTGTAAAACTTCGCCTTTTGGGAGAAAGATAGGTATTTGTGCTCAAAATGAATAGAACAAAACTCCCTACACCCACTGGCTAAGTTTCACCAATTGGACTAATTTTGCTTGGTCTTAGTCCACTTAGAGTCAAGTAGGACAAAAACAACAATTTTAATGCTAAGGTGGATATTATTAAAATATCACAAAACTTTAACGAGGTTAATGAGTGGATGTAGGGTGGAAAGTGGCAAGAAGAGACCCTCCTAACCTACCCAACCCCTTCCAAACTTTTCCTAACTTAATTCAACCTATTAATCGAAGTTTTTGACCATCTTTTTCCTTTGCCCTAGGGGGAAATACGTCCCACCAACTAACTAAACCCCTTGAAGTCTCTCCTTGGGAGTTTCAAGAGACACCCACATGTGGAGCCTCCCCCAGGGCTACCAAAACTGGTGGATGGATCTGAATGGATGGAGGAAAGATGGATGGACCGGACATGGATGGAGCGGATGAAATGGACGATGGACGGAGGAATGGAGGACGGATGGACGGATGGAGGATGGAAGGAAATGGGATGGGATGGAATGGAATGGAAATGGAATGGATGGATGGAATGGATGGAGAGGAGGAGGAATGGATGGAGGAGGAAGGAATGGAGGAATGGAGCCGGACAGGACGGAGGAATGGATGGAAAGATGGATGGACGGAGGAATGGATGAAAGGAAGGAAAGGAAAGGATGGATGGAAAGGAAGGAGGACGGAATGGATGGAAAGGATGGAAGGAGGAGGAGGAGTGGATGGATGGACGGACGGAAATGGAATGGATGGAGGAGGAGGAAGGAATGGATGGAGGAAAGGAGGAGGAAGGAATGGAATGGAATGGATGGAAGGCCGGAATGGGATGGGTGAGGACTGGATGGATGGATGGATGGACGGATGGATGGATCGTGGACGACGGAGGACCCAACCTTAGGCACTAGTCTTAGTTGGACTAGGGAAAGGGGTTGTCTCTACATTTAGAAGTAGGCTTGCACTTGCATTTGCTGCTTGCTTTTGTCATATATGCTAGTTTTCCTTTGGCCTATAATCAATTGAAACCAACTCCCAGAACATTGTAATTAAAATTCAACTTAGTAACTAGGGACAACCCCTTGGCTTCCCCTAGGAGTAAGCCTAGACGGAAGAAGTTCTTGTCAAGGTGAAAGTGTGGGCAAGAACTTAGACATAAAATTCCCTGAGGGCACACTAAGTGAGCGGGACTTATCTCACGCCCTAGTACGCATAAGGGCTTAATAAATATCTTTACAGTGTCGGGATAAGTCATTTATCCTTGGTCTAAACGACATTCTTTATTCTTTATTCTTAAGAACTAATTAATAAAATCTTTAGTCCCTAAAATTCATTTTTGAACCTTTTATTATTAGCCTTTGTGTGATTCGCTGCTACTCCATTGGAAATACCCCCGTCAAGAGGTATCTTACTAGGAGTAACTCACAAGGATTGTTTCAACCTTTTCCTGAACCTCAACAAGTTTATAGGAGGAGGATAAACCGGCCTTCCTCCTAGGAGGTTACACCTTGATCATCTTGGAGACGGCACTCGAATCGGGACATATCCAATACTTGTTCCCAAACAATAATCAACCAACTGTATAATCCCCACTCCTATCCTAACGTAAATATGGGTAGTTTCCTAACACCTTGAACTTTGCAAAGAATCCAAGGTGCCCCTCACCAAGTCCCCGAAAAAGCAATTGATAAGTTACCCAACTTTCAAGGAAACAATGCCATATGCCAAGTCACACCTCCCGAGTTTCGGTGAAGTGTATACTGTATTGTGGGGTCATAATCTAAAGACGAAGATGATACCCATAGTCTATTCACTTGATGGTGATGAGATATTTCAGAGCGTTCCGAGGGCACACTAAGTGAGCGGACTTAGCTCACGCCTCAAGTAAGTGTGCATAAGGGCGACAATGTGTATGCAGGACTCTCCTCAACCAACATCACACAATGATGAGTCGGTCTGTGAAAGGATCTATCAACTGCACTTCTTCACATCATTTCGATATCCCACAAAGATGCAAGGTGTGCTTTGTGGATCTAATGCTTTCCTTTTTTCAAAAGGAATATGGGCTCATGTGCGAGATCCAAAGACGCTGTAAGTGTGTGACATATGGTTTGTCACCTATCCAAGCCTTAAAAGGTGTCACATCCTCAACAAATCTATGAGGAGATCTATTATACAAGCAAATACGCTTAAGTGCATCATCCTTAAAGCTTGAAGGAAGAGACCCATGCAACATGCAACCGGTCATTTCCTTTGAGAGATTCTGCTCTTCCTTTCAGAATTCCATTCTCAAGGAGTGTATGGAATCAGATGTTGTAACTGATGGAGCCCTCAAGGACAAAGATTTTGAACATCTTTGTTGATATAATTCCCCCCATTGTTTGTATGGAGGATCTTGATCTTCTTCCCAACCTGTGTCTCTACTAGAGCTTTGTAGTCTTTGAGATGATACAAAACTTCGACTTTTCCCAGAAGATAAACCCATGAATAATCATCAATAAATGTAAGGATACACCTTGATTTTCTGATGGAAGGATGTGGAAATGAATCTAAGAGAACACTATGAACAAGGCTCCAAGGAAGAGGAGGCCTTGCCTTCCTCTTTTCAAACTTCTCTTCATGATGCTTTCTGTGAATGTATCCTTCACAAACCCCTTCTAAAAGTGAATGTCCTGGCAAGCCTTTGATCATTCCTTGCTTGGCAAGTCACTACATGTACCTAAAGTTTAAATGACCAAATCTCCTCATGCCATACTCTACTACTATCATCAACATGTGTAAGTAGTAAATAGGAGTCATGGTAAACAAACTTAGTGAATTTATACAACTTTGATTTGTGATCTACTCACCAATTGTAATAATGGAATTTCCATTCATGTCAAGTATAGAAACAAAATCTGATGTAAATTCAACCTTTTTTACATTTTTGAGTGATCTGATAAGCTAAGAGTAGATTTATAGAAAGCTTTGGAACATGTAAACATTCTCAAAACTCTCATTAGAGCTCCACTCTTCCCTCTCCTTCTTTTGCTACTGGAGTATCATCCCCCATGAGAATAGGGGGTCTTGAGCATGAACTAAAAAAAAGTAAAGACTTCCTATTTAGCTTCCATATGATGTGATGCACCAAAATCTATAATCCATGAATCGATGAGGAATTAATTGCAACCTCAGCACTTTCATGATGATTTACCTTCTGTGAGCGTGTGATCTCCTTCTTCTTGGATCCTTCAGAATGAAGTTTCCAAGGTTGTTCTATTGAAGTGGTTGTGTTATAAGATTGATTTGTTTCTTCATCCATGTGGAATTTTAATGATTTGGTTTATTTCAATAAGTGCATTATTTTCCTCCTTCTTCTTCTTCTTGAAATTTGAAGAGTCTTTGAAACCCCAAGAACTCTTTGAAGGGTTTGAATTCTTTTGTTTCTCTTTCCTTTCTCGCTTAAATTTTTTATTTGATGACCCTTCTCCATCTTGCATGGTGAGTGCATGTGCTATGGTTTCTGAGTCACTATTCTTCTTCTTCTTGATATTCCCAATTGGATTTAGAGTCTTCATCTTCCTCTTCATTTTCCCAATTAGATTCAAAGTCTTCATCTTCTAGGTTCTTGGAGGTTATCATTGTTTTTTTCCCATTCAATCTAAATGAAATTTAAATTCAATGATACCCTCCATTTTGTTGACCAAGATGACAACTCTGCTAGGGTCCCACCGGCCATACTTCAATAATTTTTTTAATTTTGATGATCTCTATCTTGAAATCTCGAGTTATGCATACTACCAAAAAAATTATTGTTGGTGTGCTTCTTCATCGTTCCTCGATCACTGGTATTTTATGACTCGACTTTGTGGTAGTTCCTCTATAGGCTAAGGATTCTTTTTATCCTCTCCTAATGCTTTTCTCCTTCTCAACATTACCAAGACTTATGTCTTATGCCATTGACTTCATCTCTACACCGGTGTTGTCGTCCTAATACACACTTGCAAACGGAGCAAAGTCCACCACTTAGTGTGTCCTTGAGGCACAATGCCTAGGTTCCCACCCATAGTCCAGACTCCACACTGTCACCTTGACTGGAACCTCTTCCTTCTAGGCTTACTCCTAGGAAGCCAAGGGGGGTAGACCCTAGTTACTAGATATGATTTAACTTTAAAGTTCTAGGAGTTGGTTTTAATTTGTTAAAAGGATTGGGGGAAAACTAGCCTAAGATGCTAAGGAGGCAAATGCAAAGTGCAAGTTTAATTAAGTGACAAGCAACCCTTTCCCTAAGTCAACTAAAACTAGTGCCTAAGGTTGGGCAAGGGGTCAACTAAGTTTGAGGGTGATTCAATTACAAAAATGTTACAAGTAAAATGATTTGAAACTATCCCACAAACAAGAATAAGATTACTTACACAATGAAATATAAGTGTTACAAAGATACAAAATGATACACAAGATACAAGTTAACAAGATATACAATGATGCAAAGAGTGAGAGTTTAGGAGATATTCAACTCAAGATCAATCACATAAGCCAAGCATGCCCCAATAGCACTTACTCTATTGGATTGCTTTTCAATGGCAACCATTAAAGCACTCAAGATCCAAGAAGATGATGCCTCCCCAAGTGGAATACTCAACTTCTTCTTGAATCACACCACAAAAGCATAAACAAAGATATGAATATAGAAAACTTCAATGCTCATAAAAAATTAAACACTTAGGAAGACAAACCATAAGATTGCATTAAAGATTTGTAAACATGAAAGTACTTGCAATGTGTGTTCCTAAACATTCATCTAAATATACCCAAAACACATGGATTGTCTATGCAACTAAGTGGTTAGGAGTTTCTTAAAAGTTAAGTAAATTTTATTGTTCCCTCCCCCTAACTATGTTTGGAGCCTTAAACCTCCTCCTCCTATAGCCAAATGGCTGCCGGGTGCTCAAGATAGTAAGGCAATGAGGCCCACCCTAGCTT
>SNQJ01S0252256.1:0-12758 GCA_010110895.2 Picea sitchensis | reverse complement strand
GTCATGAAGTTACATACATAAACAACTCATCATATCAAGAAAAAACATGAGAAAGAATGAGCACAACTGAAATAACTATTTCAATTTTCATAAGAAAAGTCTATAAACAAATTTAGGACATTCTTACAACACATGTAAACAACACACAATTTGCTAAAAATAGTTTACAACAGACAACAAAATGGCCCTGAGAGATTCTCAATATTAATTCTCAAAATAATTTGCGAATATACAATTCTTGAAGAGCCCTTATAAAATGGGAGTCTTCCTCCACTTATAGTAGTTTGAGTAACTGTTGATAGTGTATTATTTAATTATGCAAGAAACCGTTACAAGTCCCTTTAGCTTCCCCTTCTCAATTGTTGTTGAAAGGTGTGATAATAGGATGAAGATAAGGGTGGTTGGAAAAAAGATAAAATAGAGGGTAGTTGGGAGAAAATTTGAATTTTATCTTTCATCTTATTCAAGTGTCTTTGTCCCTTACATAGGCTTCCCAAACTGCATGTTGGCCTTTAATTGATATGACTCGACGATACAAAATTTTCGAGAACAACTGTGTGTGATGCTAAACTTTGTGTAAGGGTTTTTATGTCTCATGTCAAGTTGGCCATGAAAGCTTGGGTCATTGTTTGAGTCTTGGCTGGTTGAACGAGATGATCCTCTAATAATTCCATTGTCACCTTAGTGGCTTCATGAGAACTTTCCTATCTCTTGTTCATGTTTTACTAGATTTGTTCTAAACAAATCCTCCTCCATCTTTCTTTTCCCGAGCTCCTCAATGGGAGGTAGATTCCCCTTGTGCGTCAAAACTTGTGAAGTCTTGTAGAGCTGTGCATAGAGGGCTAGTGAATTCTTTGTTTCCTTTTCTGCCCTTTCTCCATACTATTGAAAATAGTCAAGGGTAGCATAATTGATACTCCTTTCTTCTTATAAAGAGAGAGGCATCTCGGCTGGACCGTTTGGGTTCTCTACGATCCATTATTGCATATCATTTAATCCTTCACAGATGGAAATGAAATGGACATTCTTGGTCTGATCGAAACTATGGTGGTCCATTATGTGTGCTGCCAGCTGCTGGAATACATGGATATGGGAATACATATATGTAGCAGTCTCCTTGAGATCTGGCTTGAAATTCTTGGCACATGCCTTGAATTCTCTTAGACCCCCTTCATATTTATTTGCATGTTTGAGATGTTCTTCCAACTGTTTGATTCTAACATCCTTTTCCTCATTTTGGTGGAACAAATTCTCCAGTTTTTTTTTATTTTTCTATGGTGAAAGCAGTGGCAATAGATGCTATAGAAATTAGTTCTTTGTTAACGTCTTTTTTTACCAGGTTCTATTTGACGACTGAAAATGGGTTGCCTTTGTTAACTGGGAGCTTCCTGTTCTGTTGTTGTACAATTCTGCCAGTGGCTTTGTCGAATTTAAACTTCTTCAATTTCACCACCTTGCTAGGCTTGTAAGGTGCGTAAAGCCCCAACTCCATCTCGTCGACTTGAAGGTGAAAACTATGAGGGGAAATTCTACCGATGTATTTGAGATAACGGTGTCGATAGAAGAAGCATAATTGTTTAGTGCTTCTTCATCTCTTTTTTGTTATTATTCTTCATTTTCTTTCACTGCAGCCTCATATGCTGCCCTTTTCTCTGTTGTTGGTGCTTCTGTTGCTACTTTCTCATATGTTTCTCTTGCTTATACCTAGGTTGCTACTACTTTCTTAGTTGCTTCTTTCACCTCTGCTTATTTTTCCATCGTCGTTGCTTCTACTACTACATCAACCTTTGCTTTTTCCTTGGCTTCCTCCATCTTTCATTTCTTCTTGGAAGCATCCTCTTTCTTTTTCTGGACTTTCTCTTTATTTCTTCTTTTATTTTCTACCATTCCCTCCTCTCCTTCTACTGATATAGAATTCATAGTTGTCATCATGGTTGTCGTTGCCGCTACTTCCTCTTCTTAATCTCTCTTATGTGCCTCTTCTTGATATTTTTCCTCGTCTGAGATTTTTCCCAAAGGTTTTCCTTTTCGTCTGGAAATAAATTCTTCATATGTTTTGGAACCACAATGAACCTCTTCTTCTTCTTATGTAGCTGAAGTGTATTCCCATTTGTGTTTGTACTTGTTACAATGTTCTTTGACCACTTCCTTTGGGTCATGTCTTCGAAAAATTTCTTCCCCGAAGAAAAATGATATCAACATGTATACTTCAACTTGAGCTTGTTTAACGCTCCTAAAGAAGTATGATCCGACCCATAATGGTAGAGGGTCCCATATGGATTTCTTATCTCTATATAGTGAATCCCTAACTCTATAGATCATAGTCTGATACACAATCTCCTACAACATTAATCTGTCGGGTACAAACCTTGGGAGTAAATGCAAAGCTTTGATAGCTCCATATACCATTATGTATGTCATGTGCTCCACGAGATACCAATATCCAAATTTTCGGACTATTTCTAAATCTTTGTCATTCATACATGTTGTGGGTGAGTCAAAGATGAACTTGTAAAGTGGTGCCAAGAAGTAATAACAAATCCTATGATACCGAGTCCTATATTTGCGCTCCAAAGCACTTTGCAATATATGTGTATGGGAGGGTCGACTGGCTTCTAGGCCCAACCCATATTTGGGTATTGATGGCACACCCACACCATGTCAAACATGTAGGAGGATGTGTGGAAGATGGAAAAATCACTAGGGGCATTCTCCTTGACTGTTCTAATGGAATCTTCAATAGATGCCAATTAAATATAAACCTAGTTGGAGGATGACCACACATCAATGCAGTAGTATATGAGGGGCATCAAGGGTAATGCGAACCTTGATGCATCTTGTTCCTCTTATAGACTACATAAAATAACCACAATATACTGGGACAACGTTCTTATCGAATTCCTGGGATATTCTCCTAAGGGTTTGAGTTTGAACGTCTTGTTAGGCTTGTACTAGATTTCAAATAAATCTATCACCTTGTGTGGGAATTTCCTGATGGCTCTTCATCCAATGAAAAACTTCCTCTATCCAGATGATATTATAAGGCTATATCATATGCCTGAAATTTTCAGGAAATGAAAGACACTTCCATACTAATCCTAGCATAAGAGAAGAATAATTTAATGAAGAACACAAATGACACAAGCAATCACACAATACACCAAGATTTTACCTTGGAAACCCTTAACCGAGAAACCCAAAATTCTTTTGAGCGTTCTTCTCTCTTGTTGTCTTATTCAATTAGAATAAATGGTTACATGTATAACCTTGGTCCACACCTAAGACAAAATCGACATCAAACCCTCTTTCCTGCGTAAGAACAACCCTATAGCCAATTTGGCTTACATATGCATGACCAACAACCTACGATTACACATGAATTAACCTACATAAGTGCATTCTACGATTACCCTTTACAACATTACAACATGCCTCTTTATAGGCTTTAAAACAAGAAAAGCCCTAAATATTGGTGCCCAAAAATAGTTACAGATCCATGCATATCATTGGCTACAAATCCCGCAAATCTTGAGATTATGTTAGAGTTGACTACCAGTCGACCTTCATTTGGTCTCTTGTCGATCGTCTCATGCCCACACTTTGACCTCTTGTCGGTTGACTTGCAGTCAATATCTTCAACTTCAACTTTACCCGATCGACTCCCTCGTCCTTCAACTTGTTGTAGATTCACCTCAACTTCGACCTACTTCAACCCGCTGTCAATCCACCTTGACCTTCGACCGTTAGTCGA
The DNA here is from genome assembly GCA_010110895.2 of Picea sitchensis. Classification (NCBI taxonomy): domain Eukaryota; kingdom Viridiplantae; phylum Streptophyta; class Pinopsida; order Pinales; family Pinaceae; genus Picea; species Picea sitchensis. Next base: position 9,007 of record SNQJ01S0252256.1, on the reverse strand, counting down.
TTCACCTCGATTAGACTTTCACTGCAAAGAATATAACAACCCAACATTCTCCCACTTGTTATATTATTTGCTGAAACAAGATATTCCTGAACTTTCATTGACAGACTTAGGGCAACAATGCCCACTGTCTCTCTGCACCAAGAGAATTTCACAACACTCATCGAATTGGTCAATGAGTCTACTATGTTTTCCAACATGTATAATTTATATAGTAGTAACTTGTTACTTTCCACCATGTCTCTTACGAAATGGAATTGTACATCAATGTGCTTAGTCTTTGAATAATAAAAAAAGTTATTTTCCATAAATATTGTGTTTTGAATATCGCAACTTACCTTCATAGCTCTTTGCTCAAACTCGATTCCTGAACACAACCTTTGAATCCATACCTCTTCTTTTCTTCCATGAGTGGTCACCATGTATTCATCTTTTGTTGTTGACACAACTGCAACCGCCTATCACTTGCTCATCCAACTTATTGCTCCATCGAACATCTTGAAGCCATATTCGTTGGTCGACCTCCATCGATCTAGATCTCCATCCCAATCTACATCGACAAAGCCATGTACATATAATTTACCACTGCCACCTCTAGGTTTTCATTGGTAGCATATAACATAGTCCTTCGTTCCACATAAATACCTAAATACTCTCTTGACATCTATCCAGTGCTCCTTTCCAGGTGTCGACATGTACCTTCTCAATACTCCCACTAAATGGGCAATGTATGGTCTAGTGTAGACCATCATGTACATTAGACTACCAACTGCACTTTCATAGGGAACATGTGCCATGTCCTCTATTTCTTCTTGTGTCTTTGGACACCGTTCAAAAGTAAGCCTTGCTCCCACAGGAATTGGCACCTTCATCGGTTTGCAATCCTGCGTTGAACTATTTTAGAACTGTTTCAATATACTTCATCTGATTCAACTAGATATTTCTACCAGCTTGATCTCTCTTAATCTCCATTCCCATAATGAAGTTATCTACATCGAGATACTTCATGTTGAACTTGGAGGATAACTGCTTCTTCACCTCCTTTATTGTGTCCATGTTGTTTCCAATCAACAACATGTCATCGACATACACAAATACATATATGAAACACCCACCTTCTTCCTTGGAATATATGAAGTGATCAACTTTTATTCTCACAAATCCCAAACTAAGGATGTTTGTGTCAAACTTCTGGTACCACATCCTTGGAAATTGCTTTAGAACATAAAGGGATATTTTGAGTTTGCACACCAACTCTTGCTTTCCCTTTAATACAAATCATTTAGGTTGTTTCATGTAGATTTCTTCTTCCAAGTCCCCATGCAGGAATCATGCAGGAATGTTGTCTTCACATCCATCTGTTCTATCTCTAGATTGAAAGAAACAACTAGAGACATAAGTACTCTAATGGAAGTTATTTTTTCAACAGGGGAAACAATCTCACCGAAGTCAACTCCCTTGACTTGGGAATAACCTTTCACTACTAGTCGAGCTTTGAACTTCTCGACTTGTCCTGTTGGATTCATCTTCTTCTTGAACACCCACTTGCTATTGCCAAGCTTTCTTCCACTAGGTAACTTGACTAAATACGATGTCACATTCTTGTACAAGAATTCCATCTCTTCGACCATGGTGTCCTTCCAGAGTTTACCCTCTGTCGAGTCAACTGGCTCACTAACTGACTTGGTCTCATTGTCGATGGCAGTTAACATGAATGCAGACCAAAATTTCGATGGACTATACCTTTAGAATGATTTTATTACTCTTTCTGACATCCTTATCACCGGAGTCAGTTGTTCCACCTCTTCCTCATATTCATTTGACTCATCTGAATCATCTTCTTCGTTCCTCAGTTCAAACCGCACTGTATCAAAATTATTCTTGGTCTGAATAACTTCCTCAGGCTTAGACTTACATCCAACTTCTATAAAGACCACATATTGAATATACAATGGTCTCCTTAATGCAGTATCCCAAAGCTTATATCGTTTCATTCCTTCTTTATATCCAGTGAAGATACATTTGACTGCCTTCTTGTCCAATTTTCTCCACATTTCCTTAGGAACATGGAAAAATGCATCACAACCAAGTAATTTGAGATGTGCCACTGAAGGATTCTTACCATGCCATACCTCATTTGGAGTCATGTCAACTAGCACCGACGAAGGAGCCATATTCACCAGATATCTTGCAGTCTCAACTGCCTACGTCCAGAATTCTTGTGTGATCCCAACACCACTGAGCATGCTCCTTGCCTTATCCATCAACATTCTATTCATTCTCTCAACAACTCCATTTTTCTATGGGGTATATGGTGTGGTAGTTTTGCGTGCTATGCCACACTACTTATGGAACTGATCAAATTCCTTTCCACATAATTCACTACCATTGTCATTTCTTAACACTTTAATCCTCTTCTCTGTATGATTTTCCACAAGAGCTTTAAACTCCTTAAATCTGTCGAAAACCTATGATTTCTTCCTCAGGAATATATCCATGTATTCCTAGAAAAATCATCTATGAAGGAGACATAATACATGGATCCACAAGTGAAGGCACTCTAACTGATCCAAACACATCACTATGCACCAGTTCTAGAATCCCATTTTCTCTTGTTGCTCCAGATGGGAACCACATCCGACTTTGTTTTCCATATATGAAATGTTCACAAAATTCGACCTCTAAACCACATTTAGGAAAACCTTTGAGCATACCTTTTCTTTGCATAGATCGAAGTCATTTTTCTCCAATGTGTCCCATCCTCTTGTGCCATAGTTTGGTCGGGTCAATTTCGTCATGTCTTGTCGAGTCGATTTGAACTGACTTAGCTCGAGTCGAGTCGAGTTGTTTTGACATTGATTCGATTCGATTCATAATTGAGTCGTTTTCAGGATCAATGATGCTATTGCATCCAGTTGAGTCAACATTTCCTAACATATTGTACAGGGTACCAATCCAAACTCCTTTCATTAATACCATCGCACCTTTGATCATATTGCACAAATCCTTTTGAAACAGAGTATGCACACATACATCACTCATCTTGCTAACATATATCATGTTTCTTTCCAAACTCGAAATGTGAAACACACCTGGAAGGGTTCTTTTCCTCCCATTAAGCAATTTCAGTCAGACGCTTCCTTGTTTGACAATTCTGGTTGTCGAGTCATCCCCCAAGAGCACATCACCCCCATCATATCTTTCATATTCACAGAACCATTATTTATGTGGTGTCATATGATAGGATTCTCCCGAGTCGATCAACCAAAAATCTTGATCCGATTATGTACTAGTCGATGCTAGGTACACATCACCTCCTTTCTCTGAGGTTGTCTTTCTCTCAGTCGACTGCTTCTCATCAGATACAACATTGACTTCTGTTGCCTTCAAATTACAATCCTTTTTATAGTTCCCAGCTTTACTGCATTTCCATCACTTTCACATTAGCTGATCCAAGGATTTAGATATACCCTTCAACTTAAACTTTCTACCAGAGAATATGCCTTTATCTCTGTCTACCGGTCGACCTCTCACTACTAGAAAATATTTGGTCAATCCTTCCATGTTCTTCCTTCTCATTTCTTCTGATAGTAGAGAAGAAATCATGTCCTCTAGTGCTAGTGTGGTTGTATTACTCCCAATAGCCACAACTAAGCTATCTTAGGAGTATGGAAAATAACATAATAGGCTGATACAATTCTCCTCATCATTGATTTTTAATTCCACCGACGATAACTGTATTAACACGATATTAAACTCATTTAAATGCTCAGTCACCGAACTGTCGTCACTTATCCTCAAAAGATACAATTTGTTTATGAGAAACAACTTATTTACTAGGGATTTCGATATAAGCTTCCCATCTTGTCCCACAATTTATTGGATGAATCTTCACTTGAGACATTCAACAACACCGAATCTGCAAGACAAAGAAGGATCATACTTCTTGATCTTCTTTTGAGTTTCTCCCACTCTTCTATCGACTTGCCTATCGGCTGGGTACCTAGATAGACTGCTGTCCATTGTTCTCGATCTACAAGAAGATATTCCATTTTAAGCTTCCAAAGCTCAAAATGTTTGCCATTTAATTTTTCTATCTCTATTATGGAACTGCTTGACATTCTTTACCATTATATTTAACACAATTTATGACTTAATACTCTTACTATACCTAGGGTTTAGTTCTCAGATTCAATATTGGTAAATCAAGATCTGATATAATTGCCAAAGCATAACACCACTTTGATAATTCAATTCTCAGGGAAGACCAAAGATCTGATACCACTTGTAAGGAAATGAAAGAAACTTCCACACTAATCCTAGAAGAAGAGAATAATAATTTAATCAAGAATGCAAATGACACAAGCAATCACACAGTACACGAAGATTTTACCCTGGAAACCCTTAACCAGGAAAACCAACATTCCTTTGAGCATTCTGCTCTCTTGTTGTCTTATTCAATTAGAATAAAAGGTTACATGTCTAACCTTGGTCCACACCTAATACAAAATCGACATTATACCCTCTTTCCTGTGCAAGAACAACCTTGTATCCAATTGAAATTACATATGCATGAACAACAACCTACGATTACACATGCCTTAACCTGCACAAGTGCATTCTATGATTACCCTTTACAGTGTTACAACATGCCTCTTTATATTCGAATCCAAGTCGGGTTACCAGTCGACTACCAACCGACCTTCATTGGTCATCTCACACCCGCACTTTAACCTCTTTTCGGTTGAATTTATGTCGATATCTTCGACTTTGAATTTACTTGGTCGACTCCCTCAACCTTCGACTTGTTGTCGATCCACCTCGAGTTCGACCTGCTGTCAATCCACCTCGACCTTCAACCATCATTCGATTCACCTCGACTAGAATTTCACTGCAAAGAATATAACAACCCAACATAAATGATGCTATGGGTTTCCCCTAGGCATTGGGGTTATACATATTTTCGAGGTATACATTCCAAATGATCCACGAGATCCCATCTGCAAAAGGAAATACCATTACATGAGATTCCACCCTATATACTCCTGAGTTCCAGATGTTCTTGAAGACCTTGGGTTTTTATTAATCTTCTACCTCTAAAGTGAAATAATGCTTCTTAAACAATTGGAAAAATTCACCCCATTTGAGTGAATTCCCCTTCTCTATGAATCCTATGGTGTCATTGTAGATATATCCTAGGGTATCTGTCTCTTCTTCTTGTGAGATTATGCTTGTGGAGGCCTCCATTGTGGGATAATTGCTTGCATTTTTCTTACAGGGTGACATGCTTGAATCTGTAACTGACAGATAGGTGGAATGTGCTTTGTTGGCAGATGAGTACTCTCTCAAATGGGGTAGATTGTCAAAAAATTCTCGACGCTTCCCCTCTTCTTTGATAACAATAAAATAAACAATAAGACCAGGGGGCACTCTTTTTATAGACTCAACATAGAGTTTGAGGTAACATAGGCGATCTGTGGAATTGTGCCGATGTGATAACTTGGCGTATTGGAAACGTTGTTTCTAACATTGCAGGAGGTATCCAAGATGATGGTAGCAAGGGCGCTAATGGGTTGGAAACATTGTACTGGAGGAGTTAAATGAAACTGTGCCGTTACCAAGTTTTATGTGTTGGAGATGTTCGAGGGAACTTTGTTGATGTATTAGAGTTGATAATGGGAAGTCCACTGGTAGGAAGGTTAGGTTGTCGACGAAGTTAGAAGGAAGTCTGCTGGTGTTATTGATGGTGATGGAGGGAAAGATTCTGGTCAGAGGTGAAGTCATCAACTTGGATGACAATGAGGTTTGCATACTGGAAACATTTGGAGGAAGTTCGTCAGTAGGTATCGGAGAAAACCATGTGAACTCCTCTAATGTATCAACAAATTTCATGGAAAGTATGTCGACATGAAAAGAGTTATTTCTTAAGAATGGTTAAGTGTCATGCCAAAAAATGAGAAAAATATGCAAGTTAAAACAATTTCTTAATGAGGCATGGGTAGACTTCTAATAAATATCAAGAAGTTGAGGTAGCTCGTAGAGACTTAAAAAAAAAAGGGGGTTCCATTTTCTTGGTTAGAATTGACTCTATGAGTGAGGATGCAAGAAAAGGGAGGGTGTTGATGCATGGCACAAAAATTGGTGACATACTGGGCGAAGCCACGAATCTCTGCGAAAATGTATCTAAACATGAGACTTAAGAGAATAGAAACACTTGTGATGCATGACCCGAGGGAGAATGACTAGGTCCCATAGTTTTCAAAAGTACATAATTTTACGAGACATGTTTGAATGATGAAAGGGAGAGGTTTTATCCATGCCCAAAGAAAATTGATTACCATAATATACTCTTTTGAACTGGACCGTTTTGGGAAGGTAGGTGAAGTATTACAAGGAAATGATGTATCATGAATGCTGAGAATACAAGTTACGGGATTCCATAGCCCCGATGGAGTCATCTCGATGTCACAAGCCTTGATCCGCTACCATCAAGAATCCATAACCCCGATGGAGTCATCTAGGTGTCACAAGCCTTGATCCACTACGAAAAATCATCCATAGCCCCGACAAAGATACTTGCATGTCCCAGATGAGCTAGAATGCCTTTCTCCAAGCCTTTACGTTTATAGTATGATTCTCTTAAATTTAGAGAGAGGTGGATGGGGTGATTCCGATTTTCCTTTAAAGGCATGTGGGATGACACCTGTGAAAGTGAGATCTTCCAACTAGATTATAGATGAGACGACTCTCTAAGAAACGTACCTTGAGTACTAGAAATGCCTTCCTAAAGAAGTTTCCAATCTTGTTAGGTTCATACAAAAAACAAAACTTGCTCTTGGGTATGGCTATCGACAAAATCTTTCTATATTTTAAGAGTACAAGGCTCATCTACTAATGGAATATGTTCCTATACTGAATCTATCTCTGAGTAATACACAAAAATGTTTCATAGAGACAGATGAAGCTATTTCTAGAAGCCATGATGCATCTTTCCATGCTTTTGATACCAATGTGTCATATCTTAAAATTTATTCATATCCATGACACCAACTTCTCTGAGAAGTACAAGTAAAGAATATTGAAAGAGAGAGAAGGAAACCTAACTCGAATAAAAAAAAAACAAAAATGAAAAGCATAAAATGAAGGAAGTAATGCACAAAAGTGAAACAAAACAAAAGTAGGAAACTAAAGATGGAAAATATGACTTTTATTTATATACAAGGGGATGCTGCCTCAAGGGATAGCTAATGCAATGATTAATAATTTGGCCATCGACGGGGAGGAGGTCTACATCCCCTTCAATATTTTGTAATCGATAGATATCTAGGCCAATTTTTTTCTTGACTATGAAAGGACCCAACCACAATTGTTGAAACTTTGAGTGTTTTCCTTTGTCTTCATGTGGCTTGTCCCACTTGAGGACAAAGTTGCCAACCTGAAAGTATTTTTCACCAACATACTTTTTATCAAACCAGTGTTTAATAGTCCATTGGTGAGCTTCAAATTTCATTTTAGCTTTGGCGCGACTCTCTTCTATATTTAAAAAGGTGTTGATTCATTTTTGCATGACGTGGAATTCTCTCCCACAAGATTCTTGGGTGAGCTAAAGGGAAGGCAAGTAGATATTTGAAGGGAGAATGTATTCCTTCCCGTAAACAATAAAAAAAGGAGAGGTCCCTATGGATGATTTAGGAGTAACACTATTAATCCAAGATGGCATTGGGTAATGCATTATGCCAATTCCTCTATTGGTCAAATAAAATTCATTTAAGGATACACATCAAACTTTTGTTAGTGGATTCAACCAGACCATTTCCCTGGGGGTAATAATTGGTTGCTTATTTTAAGATTATCCCCTTCTCTAGAGAAAATTTAGTCAATTTCAGTGAGGAAAAATATGTAGCATTATCAAATAAAAGAGTGGTGGGTACTCCAAACCTGGTCATAATGTGTTGTTCTAGAAAATTGATTACCACTTAATCATTTACCATGGTTAATGGTACATATTCCTTTCAACGGGTGAAATAATAAGTGGAAGTTAGAATATACCTATGTTTCTTATATGAGAGAGGATTGATATCACCTATTATGTCCAGTTCCCATTGCTTGAAAGGCTCTTCGACATCAATAGGTTGAAGTGGAACAACTGCCTTGCTCTATCTTCCAGATGACTTCTGTAAGATGTCATAGATCTGGGAGTGAGCATTAGAATCCTTGGATACTATTCTCCAATAGTACCCAAATCTTAAAATCTTGTGGGATATGGTCTCTCCAGAAAAATGAACTTCAACTAGTTCGTCATGCAGGTCTTTGAGAAATTTTTTAGTGTCTTGTTTCTCGATACATCAGAGTAGAACTTCATCACAATTATTTCTAAATAGGATACCGTGAACCAAATGATATTGTGCAGACTTAATTGTTAGTTCCCTTCTCTTTTTGGTATTTAAATGCTCAGTGTCAATGCCATTTTGAAGGTACTACTTGAGATAATTGTACCATGAATTATCGATTGATAGAATGCAAGGATATTGTTATGTATAGAGTGTTGGTTCCTCAAGCCATCCTTATTCTTCTTGATCCTTAGGATATGTGGCACCGGTTTCTAACTTACCCATGCCTTGACCTTTAAAAATAGTTGATGGTTTGAATTTGAGGTCGTATTCCTGTAAAGCAGTCATCTAGTTTCCTTGTCTTCCACACAATTTCCTCTATACAAAAAATATATCTAACCTCTGGGTGAGGGACAATCACATTAGTGTGGTTTTTGAGTATATAAGGTCTAAATTGTTTAATAACTTTGTGAACAACAAAATCTTGCTCGTTCACCGGTGGATAATTCAGTTCAACTACTTGAATTCCAATGCTCTTAAATGCTATGGGGCATTCATCCCCTTTCTCATCCTTTTGAGTGAGCACTTGTTATAACCCTAAAATGCACTACACAGGTTTACCTGGCATCAGGCCAACTCATGCCTCTTCCTAGCCAAAGCCATGCTGAATAAAACCTTGA
>SNQJ01S0252255.1:0-12758 GCA_010110895.2 Picea sitchensis | reverse complement strand
TTTGATAAGCTATTTATGATAAGGAAGTTTTTGCTGGGTTTTCTTCCCCTAGAGGGTTTCCCAAGATAAATGTTGTGTCTATTGTGGATGTGTATTTCTCAGTGATCTTGTGGTTATTATGCTCTTGTCTTTATGAAATGCAAAGAACTATAATGATAGCATACACATTAACAGGTCCAAGCTTGGCCAAGGAGGTGAAATATTTCTCCCTCGTCATTCTATCCCATTCAGATCAGTTCCAAAGGTTTATTAGAAGGTAAGGCGCAGCTTTGTGGGGTTTTCTGTAGAGGGGGCACACTGTGGAAGAGGAAGCAGTTCGATTTGGCCAAGGAGTGTTAGATTTGAAGCCAAGATCATTTTCAGAGGGTTTGCCAACACCCTAGCGCCTTTTCTCATCATTCTTTGGGAGCCTTTAGCTTCATATTGATTTATTCTAGCATTGAGCGAATTTTTGAAGCAAGGCGTGTTATCCCAATTTTGTGGATAACTAAGAAGATTATGTCTCACAGATTTGTGGATAATTTAAGGAGGGCGTGTTATCCCAGCACACAATTCACTTGGCAGTATCAAATATTTTTATTATTCATGTGGCAAAATCTAGGGACTTCATGTGATAGAATGATGGAATAGTGGATGAAATAATTGCTCATAGGCTCAGAGAATTGGTGTATGCTCTCCCATTGTGCCTAGCAGTGATCTTTGGGATCAAAAACCATTCTCTAAGTCAACAAACTAATAGAGAACTAAGTATGCTCTCCCATTGCACCTAGCAACGATCTTTGGGATCAGAATAGTTCTCTGCTAAGTTTGTTTGAACATTGTATATGGTAGATTCAGATTTCTTATTATCTCTAAGGCATTCACAAGCACATAAGCATGAAGCAATTTATTTCATAAACATGTTTATTTCGGTTTGAATGAGATTATGGTTGCCACTGCACTTTACATTTAAAGGCTCCAATTTAATGTATGAACCTGCAAGCATATTTTGATCAGCACTTACACTTAAGTAAATTTGCAACATTTTATTTCAAGAGTATCAACGCTTTGCAAATTTACCAGCACTAATTCAACTCATAAAACCTAAAAATTCCACCGCAGCATCTAAAAAATCCACTAGTCGCAAGGCAATCCTTGGGGAAGCACATCTAACATATGTGTCAATCACGAGATCGCATTTATAGCAGGTGGGGAAGATATCCCCTCTCTGCCAGTACAGTTGTTTGTAGTACTACTTAGACTGTTACATATACGGGGTTTTCAGAAGTGCAAGCCACCTTGAGTGGAATCACTTCTTGAAATTTCGAGCTTAGTTTCCTTGCCCTTGCGTGTGATTCGACCTATGATTGTTCCCCCCAGCCATTGATTGCGAGGTGGTAAAAGTAGCAATTTTAGGACATCACACAGGTGACTGCAAGGGGGAAATACTTGTTTTACCTGGGACAGATGGACAATCACTGCCTCAGCTCCCTTGGAGGGTTCCCGCCAACTATGAGGGTACTTGCACCTTGGGTGATTGTTGCATGTAGGTTACCGTAACTATTCCTCGAACCTTCGTGAGCCAGTCCTAGGACCTAATCAACCAGACTGGCTCTCGGAAGGCCCCTTTCATTGGTCTAATTCAAAACGATAACTTGGATTTAACTATCTCATAGGGAAGCCTCCCTAGGTTAGGAACCTCTTAGTCTGAAGAGAGAAAGATTAGACCACCTAGGTGACAGTAGTGGCTAGAATAAGTTGCATTTAGGATTTCACAGTTGTGGTTAGGACTTTTCACTTAGTAAGAGTTTGAGTAGCAACACAGCACAATGGATTCACATCCTATACTTGATAAATATTTAAAAAATGGAAAGCTATCGGTCAAATGCAGAGAGGTTTTCAAGAAAAAAATGTCAATATGAAGTTCAAGTTGCACAGTTTATACTCTGAGTTAAATATTCTGTTTCAAAGTATTGCTTGTATCAGGAGACTTTCTGACATTGTTAAGATGATGGTATTTATATCTCAAAGGTAATTATGACAAACTGTATTATGATGGAGCCCAATTCCAAGAATGTATAAATAACAAAACTTCTTTTTTTGAAGGAAAAAAAAACAGTTCCTCATAGGCTAGTGGAGAGAAAGAAGAAAGATAGAGATGAACCTGAGTATTGTGAGTGCATAAAATTCTCGTCTTGTGGGCCATTAGAGAACCTTGTATAGCATTTTGTAAAATCCAAGCAGCAACATGCGCATCAACGGCACTTAATGTGTCGTCAAGCAAATAAATGTCACAATCTTGATATAAAGCCCTGCACAATCTTATAAGTGTGATGCTACTGCTCGATAGAAAGATCACTTCCATGTTATAGTAAAAAGTGATAAATGATAAGTGCACATGATCGATTCACTTTTTTGTCAAATCTTCTAACATGAAATAAATAGTACCTTGCAAGAGCCACTCGAGCTCTCTGTCCACCTGACAAGTTGAATCCTTTTTCTCCAATCAATGCTAGATCACCTCCCCTCATATAACAGATATCCATATCTAAAGCACATGCAGCAAGCACTTCCGTATATCTGTATTATCGTTACAAGGATTTAAATATCTCAACTTTCAAGGTGAAAGTATGTCGTTTATACAACTGCAATGCATTTCATATCTCACATAATTTCATCTTCAGAAATTAAGCAACTGCTACAGATATTTGAAAAATTAAAACATGAATAGGACGTGCACAGCCATATTAAGTAAGAAAAAATGCAGAATACTGAATTTTATATGAATCTTAGTTTGAATGGGAGAACAGAAAGGACAAATTATTGTCATATGTCAAATAACATCTCCGGTCAGGGAGACAAACCTGTCTCTGTCATACTCCTTTCCAAAGAGAATGTTATCACGGACTGTTCCTGACTGTATCCATGGTGCCTACAAGTAACTACGAAAGATATCATTACATATTTCATTATAACAAGAAGTTATAAGTAGATCTCTTTAAATGTTAATAATTTCTAGGAGACAAACATTCTGATGACTAGTTACTGAAGAAAGGAAGAAAGAAACCATAAACCTGTGGGACATAAGCAACAGAACCATGTTGAGAAATTTCTCCTTTGATCAAGCGCATCTCTCCAAGAATAGCACTCAAAAGGGATGACTTCCCAGCTCCAACCTGCAGTTAAATAATTCAATAGAAAGTTCTAGGAATAAGAAACATGTGCATGTTAGTGTAGGAATACAGGAGTATATGTGTGCAACAGACAGGAGAAAACAGAAAAAAATATTATACGCCTATCAATTGATGACTTGAAATACTTCTCAGTAAGACAGAGAATGAAATGAAATGAATTTTATATTAATGTCAATAAAAGACTGAAATAGGTCAAAGGGACTAGAGAGTACAGCAAGCATTGATATCCAAAAATGAAAGAAAAGGGGGGTGCATGAAGCACCCCTAAAAAGAGACAAAAATAGTACAATAGATCAACATGGAATGGCTTAAAACATACAAGTAACAGGTTAAACCAAGAAGGTCAACGATGGTTTAACATCTAAGATACTCTATAGACAAATAATAATCGCATAGGCAACCATAAATGGCACAAGCAATATAAAAAGGAAGCTTGTCTGTATCATTAATTATCCGCCAAGCACCAGACAACTACCTCTAACTACTGTATAAGACAGACACAGGAGGAATAGAGTCTAGACTAAAAGTCCATGCCTCCAAGTTTTCTCCTCGCCATCTGTGCAATCAAGAGAGACAGATGCAGCCACAACAATCATATTCATAAAATACAGTATTCAGGGGGAAAAGTTGTTTACTTGCCTCCCCAAGAACAACAGTGAGCAATCCTTTTGGGATTTCCACAGATATCTGCTTTAAAACTGGATTTTGGCATTCTTGTTGACTACTAGACCATACAAACTCAGCATTCTGAATAATGATGGACATTTCTTGCACGTCTTCAATTTTTTTCTCATTGTGATTGCCTGAAGGACAAATCTCTCCCCTTTTAACTTGTATAGCACCAAAGTTTCCCCAGTTGGAGTTAAGTTCAGTACAAGAAAGAAATCTTCCCAAGCGTTGAAGGGATATGAAAGCCTGCAAGAGATCCACATTAAACTGAGGAAAACAACTAATGCCAAAACTCTGATGCTCTATTTAATCAAATAAGGATATGTAGGTTATTGGAAGAAATGACAATATTGTACCTCAATAAGACCATTTATCACCCACGGAAATGAATTCAAGGGAGAGATCAACATGTTAAACAGTGAAAGAGATGTGAACACCTGCCAGAAAATTACAATGATCAACTTTAAAGGATTCCAAAATTATTGAAAACGTTTTAGCGAGGTTATATGCCATTACTAAAGGCTTATTCATAATGTCTGCTAAAGCGAGGCTGCCTATATAATCATATTGTAATCATAACTATGTCTAGTTAAGATTACCGTGGCTGCATCTAAGGAGTAGCCCAGTAACACGTACACTCCAAAGGTAAACAATGAGAAAAGGGTAGGTGTAGTGGCCCAAAAGTAGACACACCAAGCATCCAGATATTTCCGAGTCTGCCAATAGTACAGCATATATGTTGTTAGACCATTGAAAATCATCACGTCTTTCTTTAGTTAGAACTTAGAAGTTTGAGGACATGTTAAAAATAGTCCTCTTTCTCTCTTTGGATTTCAAAGCTGATGAGCAATTACTTTGCAGACCAAACCAATCTGCAAAGGTGTCACATACCGCAAGGTGTTTCACTTCATGTTCTCTTGTTTCCATCAAGCGGGCAGCAAAAAGGTGCTCCCAAGTGTACATTTTCAAAGTCCGTATATACATTAGAAGTTCTCCAATCTTTCTAACTCTGAATGGGGACACAAGCACCTAGTTATAAAAGTAATATGCAATTTGAAGTTGAAGGAATATTTAGATTTAAATTGTATTAATGTCCATGAATAACCATAGAAGGTCAGTAAGACTGCAGAAATGAAATGAATATATATTAGTGTCCACTAATGACAAAAGAAATGGGAGTTGAAATACAAGTACCAATCGCAGAATAAAGAGTGCCTAAGGTGTAGAAATTAAATGACAAAATCAGCATGCACTAAATTCTGTCATACACTTAGCAACCTAGAGATAACTGTCTTCTATGAACTCTGAAATGTCTAAACCCACATTCAGAAATTACCATACGCAGAAATACACATTGCTAAGCAATTTTGCAGCGGAATAAACACAATGAACAGCAACCATTCAACCCAGAAATACTTAGAAATTTAGGCAATGCCAGGGAAAACCCCAATGTGGGGAAACCCAAAGAGAGAGAGAGATTTTATTAGCTTTAGGAAAGTATATATCAGCAGCAGTAATACATTTACAGCCAAGAGAAATAACTTACAGCACCCAACAGTCCCAAATTTCTGCCTCGAATTGCATGCCCAGAAAATCCATACTGCTGTACGGATTTGCCCTCTTCCAGCACCTCGAAATCTGTGCCAAATAACATCTGTACAGACAGCAACAGAAACTGCCCTCTACACCAACAGAAAACACTGAAAAAGCTTCCTCTATTTGCATGCAGCAAGCTTCCTCGAAATCCATGCCCTCCCAGCCTGTTGTACGGACTGTACAGATCCATACAGTACGGCCTTTTTAACAGCTGCAAGTTACAGCACCCACACACAGAAAACTCTCTTGGGATTTGTGCCCAATCTCTCTTGGGAAATGTGCCCTCCTTGCTGCCCTCTTTCCTCTCTCAAACTCTTCCTCAATGTGTCTTGCACACTACCCAATGCATTCTCTTATAATCTGAAAGTAACCCTTCACCTTCTCCAACCCTAGATCTAATGGCCAAGATCTAATCTTGCATTTACAAGATCAAGGGTCATGATTCATTCCCTCCAAAATAAATCACTTTAAAATATTAAAGTACATTTCCACTTTATAACATAAGTTCACTTTATGAAATAAAGTCACTTTAGAAGGTACACTTTATTAAAAAGTCACTTTAATAAAAGAACCACTTTATCACAACTTTATAAAAACCCATTACAAAGTCAAGTTTCTAGTAGCGTAGGTACAAGGTTACTTCCGCATACAAGACAAACATGCGGAGTACCTCCAAGCGGGCAGCAAAAAGGTTCTCCCAAGTGTACATTTTCAAAGTCCGTATATACATTAGAAGTTCTCCAATCTTTCTAATTCTGAATGGGGACACAAGCACCTAGTTATAAAAGTAATATGCAATTTGAAGTTGAAGGAATATTTAGATTTAAATTGTATTAATGTCCATGAATAACCATAGAAGGTCAGTAAGACTGCAGAAATGAAATGAATATATATTCATGTCCACTAATGACAAAAGAAATGGGAGCTGAAATACAAGTACCAATCGCAGAATAAAGAGTGCCTAAGGCAGATAAGATAAAATAAGAAAATTTTATTAATTTCCATGAATGAACAAAAAAGTAGGTAAATGGGAATCATAAGTACAATCTAGTAGTGTTTCGTGACATTCCAAAGGAGCGCCAAACCATCTCCTATAAGCTAAAAGGTAAATCATAATAAGAAAGAAGCTAAACTTTTGTATGAGAAAAGTAGCCAAAATCATAACCCTATATACACCATGAAAAAATGAAAAACCACATCAAAAATAGGAGCAAAATAGCAAGGGGAGGAAGGACCTACACATTAGAAATAGAGGTGGAGGAGGGAGTAAAGGAGGATGTGGAAGAGAACATCCCTACTGAAGAGTACAAAATCTACAGCAGTAATACATTTGGCAGCAAAAGAAACGCAAGTTAAACTCACTTGTAGACACCCACAACAGTCCCCAAAATCTCTGCCTTGAAAACTGTGCCAAAAAATTTGTACTGCTTGTACGGCCCTGCTAAGAATCAGCACCTCAAAAATATTGCCAAACTGTTGTTGTACAGTCTGATCAGTAAGGTTGTTCTGCAGCAAGAAAAACCCTCAAACTGCCTCGATTTCCATGCCACAAGTTGCCTCGAAAATCATGCCCACTTTCTTGTTCTACAACCTGTACAGATTCGTACAGTACAGCCTCCCACTCAGCAGTAAACTTCAGCAACTTTCACAGAGAAATTTCTCTTGGCATTTGTGCCCAAACTCTCTTGGAATACATGCCAAATCTGTTGCATACACTTTCCTTCCAGCGCTCTCTCAAATTTCTCTTGACTTGTCTTGCACACTACCCTAGGCTTACTCTTATAACTGAAAATGACTTTTCACCTTCCCCATCCCTAAATCCAATGGCCAAGATCTAATCTTGCCTTTACAAGATCAAGGAACATGATTCATTCCCTCCAAAATAAATCACTTACATTTACTAAAGTTATTTTCCAGTTTATGACATAAGTGCACTTTATGACATAAAGTCACTTTATTACAACTTATAAAATGCCTATTACAAAGTCAAGTGCTTAGTAGTGCAAATGCAAGGTCACTTCCACATACAAGACAAAACATGTGGAGTGCCTCATGAGCTATAAAAGCTAACACTCCCTCTGAGCGAGGGAGGTACTCACTGCCATCACCATCACATGGTCCTATCCTCAAGTCCATCACACTCTTCGCAGTAGGAGCTCCCTCTGAACCTGGAGCCAACCTCAACACCTACACAGAACTCGAACCTGAAGACCTCCTCCTGGCAACCACTCTGAACCCTAGGCTCCTAGAAGAATCCACTCTCCCACTTTGAGCTTTTGTCCACTCACACCAACTGAGCCTCCTTTCGGTGCTTAGAAGAGACTCCCTCTCTTCCCTCGGATTTCGAGATTGAATCCTTGGGCCCACTGTAGTCTCAGGAGCCTCCTGTTCCTCATCCGACTCTGAATCTCCAACTGTAGGTTGTCCTCGCACAATGTACAACCTATAAATCCGATCACCAGTCAACTGTGGCTCGATCGGATCCACTCCCTCTCTGTAGATAAAGACATGTCCACTCTTGAACAATGTCACATATCCCACATCTGCCAAGTCTGACACCGAGAGTAGGTTAACCCTCATCCCTGGAACAAACAGAACTCCATCAACCTCTAGGAGTTCTCCAAACTCGAGTTGGAATCTGACCCTTCTAACTCCACATACTGCTAATGTCATTCCCCCTTCACTTTCAACTAGCCGGTCTGGACCTGTCTCTGTGATACTGAGGAATATACGCCATATTCCTGTCATATGACATGAGGCTCCACTGTCAATGATCCATCTACTGTCACACACAAATCCAGTACTACTGACACTTGACACGAGAGTGACCAATGAGAATTCCTTTGCAAGCTTGTCTGAAAAGTCCTCTACTGTTGTTGTTGTCACTGCAACTAACCTCTCCTTCTACTTCCTCTTCTTCTTCCTCTCTGGACACTGGGTTGCAAGGTGGCCATACTGGTTGTAGACGAAACATCTAACTTTGCTCAAATCTTTCCTGGAGCTCCCCTACTTTTTACTTTTGCTCTTTGTAGCAAGAGAAACATTCTCTTCATCAACTCCATCTCCCTTCTATCCACTACTCTGAGATCCTTCCCGGATCTCCTCCTGAGTGAAATGGTCCCACGGTCTGCTCCAGTCTGGAAGATGTTCTCAACCTACCACACACTTCACGAAGACTTCCCATTCCTTGGTGAAGCCTTTCAAGGCTATCCTCACCAACTCTGAATCTGAGATGACCTCCCCAACTGAAGCCAACTCATCTTTCACCTATGCTACCCGAGTAAGATATGATACCACACTCTCACCCTTAGCCATCTTAGTATCATGTAGCTTGTCCTTTAAGGCCATCTTCCGGTTTTCATTCTTCACCTCATACAAGTTTTTCAATGTCTCCCACATCTCATAAGTTGTCTTCTTCTCAGCTAAGTGTGGGATAAGGTGGTCCTTCACTCCATCCAAAATAAGCCTCTGAGCTTTGGATTCCTTTCCCTCATGTACATCCAAAGCAATAGGGTCGATTGTGGGAGCAACTACTATAGTGTTGACAAGGCTCCAAAGTTTGTTCTCCCTAAGAACAGCTGACATTCTAACTTTCCATTGCAAATAGTTGGAAATCCCTTCCAACCAGTCCTCATATCTGATGCAAGCAGCCATTTTCCTCTCAACTATCCAACAGAAAACAAACAACCAAGTTTCCCCCTTCAAATCCCTGCCAAAATAGCACTGCTCACTGTAACTTAGAGAACCTGACTCTGACACCATGTAGAAAATCAGCAACAAAATCACTCTAACTCACTTAGGACTTTTGTCAAACACTTAGTAAACAAAGATTTTTGTCTTAAATGAACCATGAAATGTATTAACCCACATTCAGCTATATTTCATAAGTAGAAACACACATTACTAAGCAACTAGCAGTGGAAAATAATAATGAACAACAGTCACAAAACACATGTGCACACTCAGATTTTTGGCAAACAGCCAGGAAAAACCCCAGAATGGGGAAACCCACCAAGAGAAGAAATTTATTATCAGCTTTGGGAAGTACAAAAGCTACAGCAGTAATACATTTGGCAGCAAGAGAAACGCAATTTAAACTCACTTGCAGACACCCACAACAGTCCCCAAAATATCTGCCTTGAAAATCGTGCCCAAAAGTCTGTATTGCCTATACGGTCCTACTAAGAATCACCTCCAAAACAGTGCCAAACTACTGGTGTACAGTCTGATCGGTGAGGCTATTCTGCAGCAAGAAAAACCCTCAAACTTCCTCGATTTTTGTGCCACAAATTGCCTCGAAAATCATTTTCACTTTCATGTTGTACAACTTGTACGGATCTGTACAGTACAGCGTCCCACTCAGCAGTAAACTTCAGCAACTTTCACACAGAAATTTCTCTTAGGATTTGTGCCCAAACTCTCTTGGAATAAGTGTCAAGTCTACTGCATACACTTTCCTTCCAGCTCTCTCTCAAATTTCTCTTGACTTGTCTTGCACACTACCCTAGCCTTTGTAGATTTTTTGAGGTCCTATGAGGCTGCCACCTAAGGTCTGTCATTGACCTTAGTATGGCTCTAAGTTTCAACTGTGTGGTTGTCTTCTCTTGCTGTTTTAGGACAGCAAACAGTCACCCAACTTTCAACTCAATGTTTAATGGTTAAGTGCTCTTTTAAGGTGCCCTTGCAAGTGTTTTCTTTACTCAATGTTAGCACATGCATAATACATTAAAACAAATAACACTACCTCTAGATCTTTGAACTTTAAAACGATGATCTACACTTCTAAGCATGCATAAATTTGACACAGGTATTTTTGGTCAACATGACCCTGGATAAAACCCCCCCTGGGAAAACCAGTTTGGGATATATGTCTATATAATGGGGAAATAGATGGTGGAATACAGCAAATACAAAATATAGATGAACCTGTTACAATAGCAACTTGTCTCAAGCTGAAATACAAGTCCAGACCAAGCAAGTGCGCCCTAGCATGGTGCGCCCCTCATAAATGCTACCAAATCCACCAAAACTGCTCCAGATGTAAGCTGTGAGCTCAGAATGGAAAACCCCTCCACAGGAATGAAGCTCTAATGTGTAGCCTCCCTCTGCAACTGATCCCACTGCAATCTGACAGGTGTAAGTGCTCCCCACTGATGATGCGCCCTCCTCCTCAAGTGCGCCCACCTCATAACTGAAAGCTCCCCAGTAAATAACTGAGACTCCAAGCTAGATGCCTCTCTCCATGGAAGCATGCGCCCTAGCTAGCCTATCCCAATGCAATTGTTCTCATCATCTTGCTCCTCCTACTTCTCCTCAAGTGAACAAAACAAGGAATGAAGCCTCCTTTGTCCCTTGCGCCCTCCTTTAGGAAGCATAAGGAAACCTAAATGATGGATGGATGAGATCATCTCATCTCATCCCTAATCAATGGTTGAGATCATCTCACATATATCTCAACTCAAAACCCACTTCACTTAAGTTTCCATAGTTTTCACTTTATGTGTATTAATTCACACACATTGTGAATTAATTGTCACTTTAGGCTAAAATGACCAAATTTCACTTTTGACTTAAATCTCCCAAGTCAAAGTGAAATTAGACACAAGTACATAGTACAAGGGTAAAAGTCTCCCCCTTTGTGCTTAGAGACTCATAAGCACATGGGAACCACTTTCCAAGGTACCCAAATCTCAACACTCCCTCTTACCGAAGAAAGTGCTCGTCACCACCAATCTCATCCCTGCAGAGGACATGGTTACCTCCTCGCATATACTCGATGAGTATGGTTGTACCCTGATCACTGAAAGTGGACTCTGTCACAGATCTGCTCAATCTGTGTGATCTATAAATGGAACTGACTCTCCATCTATCCAAGATCACCTAGATCTCGGTCATCACACCAAGATCTTCACCTTGGTCTCCCACCAAGGATTTCCACCTACTCTTGGCATCTCACCAAGAGTCACTCTCTTAGCATCTCACCAAGAGTCTCCCCCTCTTGGTATCTCACCAAGAGTCATCAACTTGGCCTCTCACCAAGTAATCTCCACCTAAAGTGGAACCAGAACCTGATCTGCCCGTCTCAGAAGCTAAGTGAGGCTCAAGCCTCCGTGGTGCCCTGTTGCTCCTCCTCATCAACCTCTGATGCTCTAAAGTTGTAACACCAACTCTTTGTCTACTCAGTGGCTCTGAAACTGTAGCTATACTGGGTGGACCAGTCACCCACTCTGAAGATGTCCAGGGACACTAAGTCTCATCTCCCTCTGAATCATTGTTATGAGTCAGTTGGTCCTCATCAACTTTGTCTCCCCATCTAGAGTTGGATGGTGTAATAGAAAACAAGGTAGTCACGAATGCGCACTCTCTCGCAAATTGATCACTGAACTCTATCTCCTTTGTTGTCGCTGCTGACACATCATGTTGCTTCGTCTTCTTCTTGGGACACTGTCCTGCATAGTGACCCATCTCTCCACAAGCAAAGCATCTCACTGTGCTCATGTCTCTCTTCTGCCCACTATTGTTGTTTCTCTCTCCTCCCTATGGTGGGGCCCCAAACTTGGGACCTTGCCGACCTCCACGGTTGGTCTTCTTCTTTCCCTTTGTCCAAAGAGTAAGGTCCTCAACACCCGAAATTGACTTTTATTGCTGCAACTGTCCAGAAGCTTCGGCTGCAAGCCTAATCTCCTCCTGGACGAAGTCATCCCACATCCTCTCCCATGTAGGCATAACCTCCCTGGCAACAATGCCATGTACAAATGGGCCCCAAGATTTGGTAAAGCTATTTGTAGTTGTCCTCACCAAAGAGTTAGGGTTCACCACCTCTCCGACAGCTCCAAGCTCGTCTTTGATGTGGGTGTTGTTGCCGTCCTAAAACACACTTGCAAACGTGAGCTAAGTCCAGCTCACTTAGTGTGTCCTTGGAGGCACAATGCCTAGGTTCACAGTCCACACTGTCACCTTGACTGGAACCTCTTCATTCTAGGCTTACTCCTAGGGAAGCCAAGGGGGGTAGACCCTAGTTACTAGATTGGATTTAACGTTTATGGTTCTAGGAGTTGTTTTTAATTTGTTAAAGGCTAAAAGGGAAAACTAGCCTAAGATGCTAAGGCAGCAAATGCAAAGTGCAAGTTATTCTAGATGACAATCAACCCTTTCCCTAAGTCAACTATGACTAGTCCCTAAGGTTGGGCAATGGGGTCAACTACGTTTAGGGGTGGTTCAATTACAAAAGTATTACAATTTAAACAAGTTGAACTATCCCACAAACTAAGAATTACAATTACTTACAAAAGAATTAAAGATGTTACAATGATTACACAA
>SNQJ01S0252253.1:0-12758 GCA_010110895.2 Picea sitchensis | reverse complement strand
GTTGGTGGCCTTGCCATAGAAACACCATCAAACCCTAGCTCTCTTGTCTTTAAGTTTGAGCCTCTCCTAAACCATTAGTCTCATCTCCATTGACTCCATTAACCCAAGGCACTAGTCTAGAAACTCTTGCTTGAGCTTGTTATCCCTTAAATTCTTTCAAACAACCTTTGAATTGCAACCCTAACTAACGTCTAACCCTAGCTAGTTTTGAAACTAACCCTAATAAGGTGACGTCCTGGCTGATTTTAACTTTTGTTTGGATAGAAAGGTGCGGCCTAGTCTCCTTATCATAGTCGTGGAGTTTTATTGCATTTTTGTTGGTTAAATTTGTCAAAACGTCAATCCTTGGCTAGCTAACCTGCAGACAACGAAATTTACATAGGTGACGTCATACCCTTTGATTTCTTGTATATGCTTACAACGTTGTGACATTCTTCACCTATCTTGATTGACATTGAGTTATTGATTACACCTGTAAGCTTATTTAACAAAACGTTTTTGTTCTTTGTCTCTCTTTTGATCTATTGATTAAGGCTGACGTCATACCTAGTGTAGCAACAATATATAGGTGACGCAACAACATTATATATGAGCCAAATTTGAAGTATTTATTGCATTGATATGTGATACAAGGATTGAATTTAAGACGGACTGGAACAGTTAAGATTTAAACATTGAATGCTTATGCTTTATTGAAGAAGTGATATTAATCCAACTTTGTCTTTGTTAGCCATCATTGACTTAGATCAATAATAATAGCATTGATCATTTGCTCATATATGTATTGAAGGATAGTCATTGATTTTATGAAGTACTAACCTTGCAAGCACATATTCCTAGTTTCTTGTCTTGTCATAAGCAGTTGCATCATCGATTAGATGTTCTCGCCGGCTATCTCCATTTTAGGCGACAATGTGAAAATTTTGACTTGATTTATTACCCTTAACCTTCATTGACCTAGATTGCTTAGGGGCGTCTCCCTTGGACTAGCCCTCTAAATAGAAAGAGCCCCCATCGAAGTGTGATGGGTGCATGGGAAGCTCTGTTACTGCAGGTTTGAAACCGACTCAAGCTATCTTAACCTCTCGCCTGGCAGGTAGATAACCTCCCAATATGACATTGGTGTCCAGTGCAGGTCCATCATAAAATCTTAGATAAGTCATGTCTGTTCAGGAATTGGGCTTGTTATCCCCACTTTAGGGATAACTAGGAGATCATGTCTCAAGACTGGATCGGAGACATGGGTATTATTGGGAGGCGATTGACTTTAGCATGGCCTGGAGGGGCCCACCTTTTCTTTCTTCAAACATATTTATCTTGTCAGCAGAAACAACATCCACCACCATCATCTTGGTCACAGCCGAGGAGATTGTTATTGCTCCATGAGGTAATTAGTCCGGGTATCATGGTATGTGTCACTTTGATCATCAAAAACCTTGAATATGTGTCTGATTCCTTTCATTTCTAAGATTCCTTTACAAAGGAAAAGTTGCTTAAATCCATTGATGAGCCACTTGTGAGTCTTGTTGAAAAACAAGTAGCCGCAGCCTACCAGGATGCACCAATGATTCTGAGAATTGGGATAGGAAGAATGAGAATTTACCTTTGTTTCACAACTCCTTACTTGTGAGCGACAAAAGAAGTATTACACAATTGCATGCTTGATTCGGAGCTACTTCAAATGTTATTACTAAGAAGGTGATGGAACAGTTGAACTTCAGAATATCTAGACCTTACCATAGCATTTGTGCCAGACTGATCAAACTATAGAAGTGCATGGATTGAGTAAAGGTTTGCAAGTTTACTTATGACTTTCCAAACATCATGTTGAAATGGATATTGTGAGCAATTGATGTCTTGGGATGTTTTGGGGAATGTTATTAAGCAGAAGCGGTAGGACTTGGGTGTTAGTCTACAAATGGACTTATCATGCTACTCTCCCTACCCCAGATGGTAGTACTATTAAATTGAATAGGGAAGTGTATAGGAGTATCATGTTGAGGGATCCCAAGAAACCCCAAAATGAATTAAATTGGACTATTGAAGGTCTTGTTGGCTTATGCCATCTTGTCTAATTCCATTGTGCCTTTACAGGAAATAGTTAAAGATAATGAATTAGACAAAGTGTGGAACATGAATTGGTGCTTTCGAGGCGAGGGAAAGGGTGTTGGAATTGTGCTTCAATCTCCAAATGGTGAAATATTGAAATTTTTTCTATAGATTGGAGTTTGATGCAACTAATAATGTGGCTAAATTATGAGGTTTTAATCCTTGGTTTGAAATTTGCAGAGATAAAGGAACCAAGTGTCTAAATATCAAAGGTGATTTAGAACTTGTCATCCTACAGTTAAAGAATAAGTTTGCTTACAGGTCAGGGTCAAGGGTGTAGGAATGCAATTTGGAACCCAATGGATGAATTAGATGCTATAAACTTAATTGCAATTCCTAGAGAACAAAAATCAAAAGCCGATGAACTTGCAGTAGCAGCTTCCACACTACAACTTCCGGACAACTTAATTGATGAAAACATTTCAATAGAGGTTATTTTGGACCCTTCGTTCCGAATAATATGGATCATTGGTAGGTGTTTGATGATGACAAATAGATGGTTAAGTTTTTACTTCACATTCATGAGTTTGCAGACTTAGACATAAGTATGAAACAAGAAGGTAATAATTATACAGGAAATGATGAAGAGGTAAAGGCACCACCTAGAAGAGTGGTTTCTTTCTTGAAGGATTTGATAGGCAAGGGATGGTCACAAGAGGAAGATGAATAAGATAAAAAAGCGTGATTACCTTGAAGTAAATATCGGAACTCATTGAAAGACGGATTGATAAAAGTAGGCAAAACTACCCCGATAGAAGAAAGGAATAGAAATTGTTAAATTATTAAAAAGGAATATAGGGATGTCTTAGCCTTTGGATATGATGAACTCAAAGTCTATAGAGGGAGGATGTGATTCAACATGTTATTCCTCTTAAGGAAGGTACTAGGCCCTTAGACATAAGTTATTATAGTTAAACCCAAAGTTAGCTCCTCTAGTCCAACAAAAGTTGAAGAAGATGCTTGACGCAGGTATCATTCAACAAGCTAGACATTCTTCTTGGTGTTCAAATTTGGTTGTTGCTAGGAAGAAGACTGGGAAAATTCATATCTGCATTGACAGGGGAACTTAAACCTTTGCTTACACAAAGGCAACTATCTCCTTCCAAGATGGAAAACTTTACTTCAACGGGTTATAGGTTCATGAATGATTTCCATGCTTTATGGATTCTCGGGTTATAATCATATCATGTTAAAGGAAGAAGATAGGCATAAGACTACTTTTACTACTCCATGGGAACTTTTGAATATCTTAGAATACCATTTGGTTTATCAAATACAGGAGCTACTTTTCAGAGGGCTATAGTTATGCCTTTAGGGGATTGATTGGTAAATTAATGGAAATATATCAAGATGATCTAGCAGTTTTTTCTAGGATGGTAAAACTCACACCACCTGCAGTAGTTTTGGGCAGAATGTCGAGAGTTTGAAATCTCTGAATCACACTAAGTCAGTCTTTGGGGTGATTGAAGGAAAATTATTGGGCCACATCGTAACTAAGGAAGGAGTAAAAATAGACCATGAAAGGGTGGAAGCCATTGATAAAGTGCCTTTGCCAGCGACAAAGAAAGCTTTGCAGTCCTTCTTGGGACAAACCAATTTGTCCATAGGTTTCTAATTGCCATCGCCCTTATACACACTTGCAAGCGTGAGCTTGAGTTAGAGCTCATAGTGTGTGTCCTTGGAGGCACAATGCCTAGGAGTTCTGACCTGTTGTCACTTTAATAGAAACCTCTTAATCAGGCTTACTCCTAGGGAAGCCAAGGGTAGACCTTAGTTACTAGATGAATTAAGTTAGATTCTAGGAGTTAATTTTATTTCTTGGGTTAGAGTTACAATCTTGGGATGCTGAGCCGACCATGCAACCTTTTGGGGTTAACATGACGAGCAAGTCCTTTCCCTGGGTCAGCAAGACTAGTGCCTAGAGGTGGGCAGGGTCAGCTATGTTTCCAAGGTGGTTGAGTACAAAAGAATTAAAAAGTTACAAATTTACAATAAAGAACAATCCATGAAAGATATCATATACATTCATTTACAAGCTTTACAAAAGATGAGATATTACAATCTAACCAATTATGTTTAATGTGTGCAGGAAAAAAAAGACTTGAGCATTCACCACATCATCATCTACACTAGATCATCAATACATTACTTCATCAATAAGATTACAAGGAGAGTTAAGCACAATTATTGTGAAGATGTTGAAGACAATCTACACTCTTTATTTATTAAGCCCACAAGTATTATTAGATGTGGCCAAGGGTTTTAATAGTTAGGCTTTTCTTAAGGATTTTAAGTTTATTTGGCTTTCACCGAAGCCTCCTCCTCCTATTGTCAAATAACTGCTGGATGCTTAATATAGTATGGCAATGAGGCCAATCCTAGTAGAACCAGTCAACCCAAAACAATTGTACTTCCCGGAGAGGACACACTTGGTGCGCCACGGGGCAGTGTTCTGCCACTACCCTCCGTTGTTTAGATGGTGGAGATGGTGGTCTAGGTACCCTAAAATAGTCTATTAAGTACATGTGATGGTTAGGTGAACTTTTGGGTGATTGATAGAGTGTTTTGAGAGTTTTAAGGTACTTAAAAGAAGTGCAAAATAATGAAATGGCCGAAACTAAAAGTGCTCAAAATGTGTTGTTAAATCTTAAACCATAAAGTACATCAAAACATAAGAAAGAAATGAGATACAATGCTTATAGAGATAGATACATTTAGATCACATGGACATCATATTACTTGATTAAATACCATAAATTCAATGGCAAGAACACCTTGCCTTATGAAAATGAGAAAGAAGGTATGTGTTTGCCAAGTTAAACTATTAAAGGAAACTTCAAGCCCAAGACGTGACTATTAAAAGATATTAAAGCAATGAAGAATAACCACTTATTAATTAAACATCATAAGAGATATAAAACATGAGATTAAAGCATGAGATCAAGATATATATGTGCTTAAAAGAAAATTTAAAGCTTGAATGAAAGATAATCAAACTAGAGCAAGATAGATGTGGGGTGTGTTGCCCAATGGGCTTTGTTATCCCAGATATCTAGGAGGATAACCGGAGATCATGTCTCGAGGCCCTGTGGTCCCTAGACATGAATGCAGAGGAAGTCGACAGGCATGGCCCATGAGACTATCTCTTCTTCTCCACAGACTTATCTGTCGGCCGATGCTTGATTTCCATCTACCGTGAGCTTCATCGGAAAGGACTCTTACTCCATGAGGTATTTGGTCAAAGTATCATGGTATGTGTCATATTTGGTGTTATAACCTTCTTATATATGCATTAGGTTCCTTTCATTTAGAATGAGAAGCACTTGGATACTTACACTAATCCACTTGACCATTGTTGGGGTGATTGATGGGGCAACAACAGAGTTAATTCATGGGTTTTTGGTTAACTTTCAAGGGGGGTTTTGCAGATCCATCGTCCACTCCACCATCTTATCACTTTTACATCTGTACAGCTCATCCATCCCATTCCCTAAAATGCAGCCATTAGGATGACCTTTCGAGGGCTACATCTTGTCTTGTGGGAAGAAAGAGCTAAAGGACCAGAGGGTAAAAGAAAATTTGGTAAAGATAAAAAGCCATAGGAAATGAAACCTAGAGATGCTTCAGCCAAGGGATCCCTGAGAAGGCAATAAAAAGCCTATCGAAAAGAAACTAAAGGGACCTTAAGAGAAAATAATAATAATAAAAAACAAGACCCTAACCAAAGAGGATGGGAGGTCTCATCAGCAGCCGGCCCATTATGTTCATAAAAATTTAGCGGTATGACATTGCCACTATCGGTCGCAAGCGGGCAATGACCTTTGGTGCATAATAGGAAGGGGTCTCATCACGAGCCAACCTTCATCATTCTAGCGAATACCGGTGGAGTGCTTATTGTCATTTCAGCCATGAAATAGGCGGTGTCCTCTTAAGTCAAACGAAGTGAAAGAAAGAAAAACAATAAAGAAGATAAGGCAAT
Organism: Picea sitchensis; assembly: GCA_010110895.2. Taxonomy (NCBI): domain Eukaryota; kingdom Viridiplantae; phylum Streptophyta; class Pinopsida; order Pinales; family Pinaceae; genus Picea; species Picea sitchensis. Next base: position 6,670 of record SNQJ01S0252253.1, on the reverse strand, counting down.
GAAGATTTCGGAAAAATGCATCAATGGCCAGTGCATTTCGCCTCCTACAAGGGAGGCACCCACGGTGACACACGCCCCTTGGATGCTTTACTATATTTGGACATCCCCTAGAAACCACATATCACCGCATTAAACATGGCTTGAATGATCCTTTGAGGAAACTTTCCACCTCTTGTGGGTATTAGCCCCAATAGGTTGTCTTGTTGGTTTCCTTAGCTTTGTATAGTAGATGCAGTGTAATGTCTTTGAGCTCTTAGATGATATGATAGAGGGATTTCATGCATATGTTTGATAATTTAATGATGAGACCTGGTTACATTGCTACTGATATCTAGGGCGATATGAGCCCATGGAGTAGTCTTTGATGTCTTGAGGACCATGCATTGGGGCCGGGTGCAGAGGGATGGACAGATACACATGGGAGATGATTAGCTTGGACCTCCAGCTGGGGTTGAAGAGCCATCGGTCGGATTTGTTAGGATGGCCGGCAGACTGAGGGATTATGGCAATTTGCATGGAGAAGAAGGACACCCTCACATCCGGAATACGTTTTTGTGATTTGACCTATGGGGGAGCGACCCACAGCAGATGGGGCCGATGGCCTTGATGGATGGGGCCACCGGGCCGAGTACCGGATGTTTTACGGAAGCCGGATGGCGTGTCTTCCGGGCTTGTTTGGCACACATGGCGGGGTTGGGAGCGGAGGGGCCAGACGCTTTACTTCTTTGGATGATGATTATGCCACGAGATAGCGTCTCCCTCATAGAGGGGCGAAGCGTCTCCATTTCTAGCAACTCATTTTGGCATTTTAGCATTTAATGTGACAAATAATCAAATATTAAATTGACCTTGTCGGTTGTTGTTTTAATAGATTTTGTCATGCTAAAGGTCATGAGGATGATATAAATTGAGGGGGCGTTTAGCCTCATTTGGATATAACAAAACTTGCTCTCTTGTGAGAGTGATCTCACTATCTTTTGTCTTGGTATTTTGTTCTTGGGTGAGGAGCTACACTTGGAAGGATCATCTTTGGCATGCATATGGTGTTTTATCATTGGAAGATGTTACAACTTAGGGTTTGATAAGCTTCTTCCAATGAATTTTGTAAATATTTTTCTCATCAAAACTTCTTGATTGAATGGTTGTTGATTAAATATCTTGCAGCGCTATAGTTACATTGTTATTAATATGCTTAATCATTGAAACCTAGAGGAGCCAACACACAAGTAGGTGCATTGGCTTCATGTCCCCATGATAAAGCTTGTTTAGCCATTGATTAAAAAGAATATAGCCTAGCCATTGCAAAACTAATTCTTCTTTTTTTGAGTTAGATTTGAATTATATAAGTTGAAGGAGGAAGGCGTCCTAGGCCTAATTTAGTTTACACCTAAGGTTTTGACCTTAGGGTTTGAAAGCTTGTCCCCAAGCAACACTTTTTCAGCCCTAGACTTATAGTTTGAAACTAGCCGTTTTGCCAAAGTTCTAAGAGGAAGAGGGAGGAGCGTAGGGCCTTGCTTTTGCAACACCAAAATGAGCCTCCTCCCCATAGAGTTTGACTTTGTGGCCACGCCTTTGCGGCACCTCTGAAATCCTAACTCTCCCGTCCTTGAATTTAGATTCTCCCAAGCCATTAGCCTTACTCCTTGACTCCACGGTACCCTAAGGCACTGGTCTAAACCTAAAGCGTTGAGCTTCTTTTGTGTTAAAACTACTCTTTTAAACTTTCTTGAATTGAAACCCTACTAACCCTAAGCGTCTAGACTAACCCTAATTAGATGGCGTCTTACCTTATTTAAAACTTGTTTGGACCAAAGTTCGTGACTCATCCCTTGATGTATAGAGGGTTTAAGCATTTTCATTGGTCAATTTCGCCAAACGTCCACCTCTTTGACTATTAACCTAACCCTAACCGGCAACAATATGGGTGACGTCATACTTGTTAAAACCCTTGTTTGGCCTTGAAGCGTTTTGACATTGTCACCCCTTTTTGATAGGCTTTGAGTTACTGATTATTTTCATAAGCTTATTTGGTAAGCGTTCCTCTCATTGTCTTCGAAATTGACCTAATATGCCGTTGGCGTCACCTAAATCACGTAATGGTAATCTGTGACAACAATATTTATATGAGCAGATTTATGATATTTATTGCATTGCGATAATTCAAGGATTTGATTTTACATATTGAATACCAATATCTCTTGTGTATTTATTGAAGAAGTGACATAAAATATAGTTGTAATTGCAATCATTGACTCCGTCAATAATTTCATCATTGCTCGTATGTATTAAAGATAGTCATTGATATATTGTAAAATACTAACCAGCTGCCGGCCGTTCTAGTTCTATTTGTCTTGTCTGGCAAACAAGTGCATCTTCAGTGTATCTTTCTCCTTGACTATCACATTGGCAGTAATATGTGAAGGGGAAGCTTACTTTGAACCTTTGAATCCTTGAACCCTAGGTCCTTTTCCTTCAAAACCCCATATTACTAGAGACGTCTCCCTTGAGATTAGCCAACCTAAATAGAAAAAGCCCCATCGGTGGCGATTGGGTGGAAGCTCATTCACATGGGTTGAGCCTTGACTTCAAGTAGCCTAAACCTTTCACAAAAGCATGGAATGTGAGGCTTAAGAGATGAGATCGATCTAAAGCATAAGCCCGGCTGACATCCCCGGTTCCTAGGGATAACTAGGGATATTTTGTCTCGAGGCCCACATGGTCCCTAGACATGGAGTCGCAGGAGGCTGAGGGTTGACTTGAGCATGGACCTGGAGGCCCATCTTTCTTCTTCTCATGGACTTGTCTGTGTGATGCTTGATTTCCATCACCACCTACCGGCTGGGCTTGCATGGAGAGGGACTCTTGCTTCATGGGAGTAGGTGGTCCCGAATATCATGGTATGTGTCATATTTGATTGTTATAACCTTCTTATATATATGCATTAGGTTCCCTTTATTTACGATGGCCTTGGATCTTACACTAATCCACTTAGCCATTGTTGGGGTGATTGATTGGGTAGCAACAAAGGCTGATATTCATGGGTCTTGGTTAGCCACCAAAGGGGATTTCAGAGCCATCGTCCACTCCCACAATACTTACCACTTTATCATATACCCAGCTCAATCCATCCCATTCCCCTAATTAAGCCATTAGGATGACCTTTATTGATTACATCTTATCTTGTGGAAAGAAAGGGCTAAAGGACCAGGGGTAAAAGTAGTTGGTAAAAAGATAAAAGCCATAGGAAATAAAACCTAGAGATGCTTAGCCGAGGGATCCCAGAATAAAAAGCCTCTCGATAAAACTAAAGGGACCCTAGAAAATAATAATAAAAAAAACAAGACCTAACAAAGAGGGTGGGAGGTCTCATCAAGAGCCGAACCATTATGTTCATAAGTATCCAACAATATGACATTGCAACTATCTGGTAACCAAACCACGGCAGTGACCTTAGGTTGCATGGCCAAAGGAAAGAGGGGTCTCATCACGAGTCGGCGTTATCATCTCTGTGAAAGTACAGTGGGGTAACTTATTGTCGACTCAGCCACAAGCCAAGGCAATGTCCTCTTCGATGGACAACAGTAAAAAGAAAAAAACAATAAAGAAAAATAGAGGCAATAAAGGGCTTGGGAAAAAATGCATCCATGGCCAGGTCTGACTTCAGCCTCCTAAAGGCACCCTGATGACACCTGCCCTTTGTCTTACTATGATTGGACATCCTAAAACCATATCACCACATAAAACATGGCTTGAATGATCTTCACGAGGAAACTTTCCATCTCTTGGATTGTTATCCCAATAGGTTGTTATATTGGTCTTCTTCATCTTTGTATAATAGATCTGTGTAACATCTTTGAACTTTTAGATGATATGATAGGGATTTCGTTGCATATATTGATAACTAATAATGAAATATGATTTACACTGCTATGATCTCTAGGAATTTGATGAGCCCATGGAGGCGTAGTCTTTGATGTGAAGGAACATACCCGGTGAGGACGGTGCTAGAGGACCGGTACACATGGGAGATGATTAGCTCAGACATCCATGGAAATTTTGAAGAGCCCATGGTGGTTCTTTGGGGCCGAGGCTGAGGGACATAGCGTCATGATAGACTGCATGAAGAGAGACAAGGGGATGCCCTCACCGGGACGTGATTGACCTGGGGATCACCCACAGATGGGATGATGGCTTTGATGGGCCCGGACACCCACCGAGGAATGATGCGGGACGTTTCTGGAGCAGATGGTAGTGTTTTGGGCTTGTTTGGCACATGTGGCGGGTTGGAGAAACCCAAGGAGGGTAGCGTCTTGCTTTACGGATGTTGGTGATGCCCAAAAAGGACCAGCGTCTCCCCTTTTAGCTCTATTTTTGACATTTTAGCATTTAATGTGACAAATAATGGAATAATGTTAATTCAACCTTGTCGGTTGTTTTAATGACCTTTTGTGAGAGTAAAGGTCATTTGGATGATATATATTGAGGACGTTTCTCCTCATTTCAAACATAACATAACTTGCTCGCAGGGAGGATCTCTTTTTATCTTTTGTCTTGGTTTTTTTTTTTTTTTTTTTTTTTTTTTTTTTTTTTTTTTTTATCATTGGAAGGTTTACAACTAGGACAGATTTTAGCTCTTCATTGTTGTAGTATTTTCTTTTAAACTTCTTGATTCAAGATGGTTGTAGGTTAAAAAAAATTATTATCTTACAGCGTAGCGTTTTACTTTGTTATTATTTGCTTGTCATTTGAAGCCTGGGAACAAACACACAAGTAGGTCATTGCTTCATGTCCCCATGGTAGAAAACTTGTTTAGCCATTTGATTAAGGAGAATATAGCTTCTTCTTTACTACACTGTTCCCCTTTTAAGGTTAGATTTGAATTATAGGATTTGAAGAGAGAAGGCGTCCTAGACCTAATTAAATTTACACCTAGGGTTTGACCTTAGGGTTTGAAAACCTTATTCCCCAGAAACACTTTTTGACTAGACCCCATAGTTCTTGTAAGCTAGCCGTTTTTGCAAAGAGTTCTAAGGAAAGAGGTAGGAGCATGAGGCCTTGTTTAAGAAACACTGGAATGAGCCTCGTCCACTTAGGGTTTTGATTTCATGGCCCTACCTTTGTAGCACCATTAAGCCTAACCCTCTCGTCCTTAGATTTGAATTCTCCCAAACCATTAGCCTTACTCCTTGACTCCATTACCCTAAGGCACTAGTCTAAACCTAAAAGCGTTGAGAGATTTTTGTGTTGGAAACAACCTTTTCAAACTCTTAATTTGAAACCCTAAACTAACCTACCATGATTTCACTAACTTTAACCTAAGATGGCGATCATACCTATATTAGCCAGACTTTTGATTGGTATAAAAGTGCGGCTTGGTGTCAACTGATTGGCATTGATGTTGAATATTTTCATTGGTTTGAATTTGCAAAGCGTCCACCTCTTTGCCTCTCAAATTAACCCAAAATTAGAATTTGACGTCACCTTTGTAGCGGCAACAATATTGATAATGTCAAGCCTCTTCTTAACCCTTGTTTAGTGTAAAGGCGTTGTGATTTTGTCATACAACGTTTGGCATTGAAGTATAGATTACTTTCATTGGCAGGTGTGCAAAGCGTTCACTTTTTGCCTTTCAAAACTAACTAGAAATAGGGTTGATGTCACCCTCAATGCATGAGTGGCCTTGAATGTGTATTGGTGTATGAGCACATTTATTGCATTGTGATATAACAAGGATTGATTGTATACATTGAATACAAAGTGATCATATTATTTATAGAGGAAGTGATATTATAAGTCATAGCAATTGCAATCATTGACTTAGGTCAATGTTATTCATTATTGCTCATATGTAAGATAGTCATTGATATTTTTGGAATACTAATCATTGTATGCACATTTTAGTTTCATTTTGCCTTGTCTGTAAGCGGGTGCTCTTTCATTGAAATATCTCTTCTTTGACTATCATTTTGGCAGTAGTCTGTTAGCTTTAATTGCAATCATTGACTTCGTCAATAATTACATTCATTATTGCTCATATGTATTAAAGATAGTCATTGATATTTTGAAGTACTAATCACTGTATGCACATTTTAGTTTCATTTGCCTTGTCTCGCAAACAGGTGCCCTTTCAGTGAAATATCTCTTCTTTGACTATTCTTCTTGGCAGTAATCTGTGAAGGGAAAGCCTATCTTAACCTTCGAGCCTCTAATCCTTGATCCTTTTCCTTCAAACACCCCAGATTACTAGGGACGTCTCCCTTGGGATTAGCCACCCTAAATAGAAAGAGCTCCCCATCGAGGTGACAGTGGGTGGGGAAGCTCCTATTACGCCAGTTTGACCCTTCCCTTCAAGCTACTTAAACCTTCCCTACAAACTGAGCGATAACAGAAACCATTAAAGCAACTTAGATCAATCACATAGCATGATGAAAATAAGGATTAACACTTTCCCTTACCTCTTTGGGGGTTTCTCACCCAACTAGGTAGGTTCTTAATTAGTTATCTTAACTTATTAGGGTGTTCTTTCTTAGATCTTATTATGAAAATAACTTAGCAAGAGATATGAGATAGCAAGAGAATGAACAACAAACTAAGAATGAGCTAGATCTACAAGCAAACAATCACTACCCACGTGGGGTTGAGAAGGTGCCCTCACCTTCTAAACCACACG
>SNQJ01S0252248.1:0-12759 GCA_010110895.2 Picea sitchensis | reverse complement strand
CGCACGGAAAGCGCGGGACGTCATTCAGAGCGGGCGATTAGGAAATGGTACGCTCTCTTCATTTTTGTATGGTAGAATGTATTAGGACTTATGCTTGGATCTGCTTATTTAATGGAGAAGTAAACTGATGTTTTTTTTTTAAATTGATGACTGAAACTTTCCTTAGCCTAGCTCGATGGTTGTTGACTCCCATGGCCTTCATTTTCCTGCATGTCTTGACCACCTTGTTGTGTTTATTGTGACCTTTGTGGTTGTTTAGCCTTCATCCCTAGCTCACCAGTCCTTGCATGAGCAGTCAGCCAGGAGCCTGATCTATAGTCGTCGCCTTAGCATTAAAAGACCTATGGATCTCAATGCCCTACTTTTTTGTGCGAGGATGATGAGCGAAGGACGAACCTGTTAGCCAGCTACCCTTGATGTTTGTCCCTGGCTAATTGTGGATTCTGCCATCTGGCAACGACCTCTGCGTGTGGATTATCTGTTACCTGGTAGGTTTTCTCTATGCCTTGACTGATAGAACCCCCTGCAATCATTCCATGAACTTTCCCATTGGATCCTTGCGTTCTCTTACTATTGTCTGCGCTGTATTGGGGTTATAGCAGTGGAAGCACAAATTGATTCCCTATCTGCAAATTTTTGGGTATTCTAGCAATGGAAAAAAGCAATGGTTTCATGTCTGCATTTTTTTTTTTACATTCCGGCAATGAAAAAAAAACCGAATTGATTTCAGGTCTGCATTTTTATAATGCTATCCTGGAAATGGAAAAATGTTTTTATTTGATTTCCTATCTGCATTTATATTTGTGTTCGGAAAATGAAAAATGTTTTTGTATTCCTGTCTGCGTGGTATTGGTATCCTGGAAATGGAAAATGAATTCATTTCCAGGTTTGCGTTTTGCCAACGTTTTTCCCTTTTTAGTGATGATAGCAACATGGAGTTCCTTCTGGTGCGTTTTGGGCACATCATTTTTCATATTTTAATTACGGATAGCCATGAATGTCCTTCTGGTGTATCCCTGTACATGTTTTTCCCTTTTAAAATGAGACTATGATTGCCGTTTAATTGCCCACGATTTTTCCATTCAAAACGTGACTGAGATTGTGGTTTAAATGCTCACGATTTTCCATTCAAAACTTGACTAAGTTCGTTGTTTAAATTCTCACGATTTTCCATTCAAAACTTGACTGTGATCGTTGTTTAAATGCTCACAATTTTACCATTCAAAACGTGACTGAGATCGTTGTTTAAATGCTCACGATTTTACCATCCAAAACGTGACTGAGTTGCTGTTTAATGCCCACGATTATTGCCTTTAAAATTTGACATAGATTGCTGTTGAAATGCCCACGGTTTCGCCCAATAAATGTGACTGATTTGTTGTTTTTTTTACCACGATTTTGGTTACCCAGATTTTAATTATCACGATTGTTACCCAGATTTTATTACCACAACTCTTACTGTCACGAATCTACCTCGTTGCTGTTACCACGACTTGGCACCATGACTTTACTTCGGCAATGAAATATTATTATTGCCAAATACGAATTTCATTGATGGCACTTCATTCTTAATGTGCAACGACTGACTTGATGACATCACAAATGAAATTCTGGCACTGTAATTTTTATTTCTGACAAGTGTGAATTTTTACTTCATTTACGGTTACACAGATTTCATTCATACTGTTACACCGATTTTATTACCATGACATGCCATTAAGGATGGCTGTGTTTACTTCCTTAAGGACCACGTTTTGTCATCAATTTGTTGATTGAGTTTGTTGTAGTATGACTGTGAGTTGATCCTTCAACGGTGGTATTGTTCTTCCTTCTCCGACAATTGAGTGTACCCAGTGTTCTCGCTGCAAACATTAACTGCTACAACGATGTTGTTAGTCAAGCGGTTTCCTTCTTTATGTGAATAGACAGTTAGATATTGATATAGTTACTATAGATAGACGACATGTGTAATTAATTGTTTACCAATGTCATATTTAGCATTCTGCTTTGATATAGCTAATGTGGTTATATATATCGTTAAGTGATAGTTAGATTGTAATTTGGGGATTATTTTAGAATTGCCCATTTAGATTATGATTAATGGTTAAATGAGATTAGTGAGTATTGTCCCAAGTAGAGATTAAGCTTGCTAAATTAAGGCAATACCATATTAATTGTCAATGTCATATAATTTGATTAAATGTATTACTTTCAAGGCAATACTGTAATAGTATAGTGAGTAAATGTTATATTTCTTTCAATCCAATCATCGTGTTATGATATTAAGTTTAATGCCTAGCCTCTGATATTTTCTCTACTGATCATTTAATGGAATGACCAGTTCTATTGGTTAATGTTATATAGTAACAAGTGTTAATGTCTTACACGTCATTCCCAACCATGATTGCATTAAGGATTAAATTGATGGTACGCTGATGACCCAGCTATGATTTAGACTTGCTCACTTGATACACTTTTAAATGTTAATTTAGATTGGCATACATTGACCTAATTGCAATCAGACTTGTTGATTTTTATGTTAATATAGAATTGTAATTTATGGACTAATTGAATTTGACTTACTATTGGATGAGTAACTGATGTTAAACATGATTATCAGTTGGACTATTTTAGATGTGATTAATGGTTGGGTTGTTGACGAAGTCGTTTTTAGCTTGCGCTTTCTGTTGAGGGTGTTGTTGTTCATTTTAATTAATGTTTGTACTTGGTTTTGTAAGCATTTAATGTGCTTGGTTTGCTCACTATAAGGGTTCTAGTTACTTGTGTAATTAATTTTGGGTTGTTAGGATGATTTTCCTTAGCTTAGTAGGCTTGGTCTACTTATGTTGGGCGAGATGTAGACACCTCCTTGTTCCTCAGAATAGTCAACAGCCCTGAGACCTTAAATGGTCAAAATCGATGGGAACTTGGGCTTGAGCGTTGCTTATGTGTCCTGGAGGTCCTAACCATTGCAGGGTAGGACGGGCGGGTAGTCATTCTTATTCTTCATCGGTTGAATGTCGTACATTGCTTCCAGGTGTTTGATGTGCTTTTATGTTAGGTCGTTAAGTTGTTGTTGCGTGAGTTGCATGCGTCGTGATCGTCGTTGTGTTGTGATGTTGAGTATAATGTCATTATTACCTTCCTACACACACACCAAAAAAAAACAAAAAAATTTAAGGGTGCTTTTACCAGTTGTACATCGTAGGAGTCGTACCGGATGGGGATGTCACATATTCACCGATTGTTGCATTTCTTCTTTTGCATATCTCCATCTAGAAATGTTTGAGATATTCGATTGCCTTTCCAAATTACTTATGGAAACCTGAATTATATCTTCATGATTCTTTCTCTTATCTCTATCTATGCCCCTACTATAAGGCAATCCATTCTACTCCTCAAAATCAACTTGAATTAAATTTTCAACTTTCTCCTCTTCAATGCTGCAACTAAGCATTTTTGAACACTCTGTGTTTGCAACTATTATACAGTCTCCCTTATCAATCCTTGGATTGACTAACCCATCTTCCAACATCCTTAGCTCTTCATCAAAATATGTAATCACTATGTTTGAGTGTTTTCCTTCATCCTCCATCTTTATGACAACTCTAAATCACTGTCTATTATCATTATCTAAAAAACCTGCAATCATACACAAATTGTCAGATTTAAAAACATATGGATCCTTATCCTCATTTGAAATTTCTGTCAGCACATCCTCATGCTGATCTGAAATTTCCACACAATCCATGAGACTTGTAGTAAGTCTCTCTTCTTCCTCATCCTCTCCAAGGATATCTCCTTTCTCTGGTTCACAAAAGTGAACTCTTTCCTCTGTCAGTGACCTCTGTCTAAACTCAACTCCTCTGATTTCTTCCTCCTTCAACAAAGCACTTAACCTGTGCTTCAAGCTCCTCAATCTTTTCCTCAACTTCCTTGCAAACAATTGCATCACATGCCACTTTAATTTCTTATTTAAACTCCATCATTGTTCATGGTTTTCCTCAATCTTCCTCTGTAGCAACTATCTTAAGTAACTGAGTTGTACTCTTAATTCAACCATTTCTCTGTCAATCTCCTCTTGACTCATCCTTCTCCTTATGCCATTTTCTCTAGCATCTTTCTTTCCTCTATTGTGTCTTATTCCTGAACCTCTGACATGACCACCAATAGTCATCTCCATCTCTTGTGAACTTCTGCAAGTCCACTATGAGTTGCATCAAGCCTATATAGCAAGTCTCCTCTACCTGCTACCTAANGCATCTTTCTTTCCTCTATTGTGTCTTATTCCTGAACCTCTGACATGACCACCAATAGTCATCTCCATCTCTTGTGAACTTCTGCAAGTCCACTATGAGTTGCATCAAGCCTATATAGCAAGTCTCCTCTACCTGCTACCTAATACCTTACCAAGCTTCCCCTTGAGCTATGGCCTTTTGGTATCCTTATGGTTATCTCCACTCGAACCTTCTGAACACTCATATTCTCTTCTGTGGCTTCTTCACCTTTTCTCACACTCTCGTAGAACTCCAGTTGTCCTCCTTGACTCTAATCTCCAGCTGGAAGTAATTACAACACCTGTTGCTACAAGGTTCTGCCACTCCTCCACCTAAGAGCTCTTCTTTCTCTTTGTCACAACTATACTAGCGGCTAACTTCTACCATTATCCTTCTATGCTACCTTCATTCAAAATTCCTCATAACTAGAGTTAATATAACATCAACACTACCCACAATATTTGTTATGAGATCTTGTCTCTCACATTCAATGCACTTGAATGGACAAATCCCTGTTAAAATGCATCTGCAACTTCCTCATGCAGTCCTCTATGCATGCTCCCCTCTGTATCAAATCAAATTCTCTGTTGGTTTCAATATTCTATTGCATATTTCCAAACTTGAACTGGCCTCTTCAATGCAAAAAAAATTGTTTCCTTTGATACCAAAATGATGACCTCCCGACCTTAATTTCCCACAGGTGTAGGTTTCATAGTTAAAAATTTTTCTGCAACTCTACAATCGATTGCTTTGAACACATTGCGTGGGCCCCAAATTTCCACTCTGAAAAAAATCCAATTTATCTATTAACACACAAGGAATTTATCTCAATCCTTTGATAAATTCATAGGAATTTCTCCATTGTCTTGTGTGGGATCTGTAGCTTCAACAGGAATTGGTTTAAACACTCAAAACCTCAGACGTTCCCTCCTTCCATTTTCATTCCACCAACTGATTCTATCGTAATGCGTTTGAATTAATCCCTCCTTAGATCGTTTCTATCTCTTTTGACCATCACACGACTGTGCACTATGCCCAATGTCTTAACCATTGTTGGGCTCTACTCTTCATAAGACATTGTACATTGAACTACACTGCAACTCTCACTGTTGATTGTTATAGAATGGATGATCTCTATCACACCTCGAACTACTATAGTCAGAGTCGATAAACTAGACTCCACGAACTAGCTCCGAAAAGGCTGCCCGATGGATGATAGATCTTTCTCCTATGCGCATCCCAATGGATGGTCTGAATTTGACATCCACTACATTTGTTTTAGAATTCCACTGTCAAACTCCTTCCATCTCAATTGCTTCAAAACTTACGCTCCGATGGTCTCCTCCTTCTTCTTCGAACTCCGAGTACCTGCAAGATTCTACACCATTGATCAATCTATATCTATGGTCATATATCACTAGTCTTCCCTTCCACTATGCCACACCTTCATTAGAGGGACTTATACGTGGATGCCATGTGTCTCCTACTAACTCATCAATCCGAGTGCCATGTGTCGCCTGCTCATTCATCCATGTCACTTCCATGTGTCACACTTTAATCCTCTATTTTCACATCCAAGTCTCTGTCAACTACCACATCTCACTCTGGTGACCTGCCACATGTCTCTTCCTGAGTCATCCATCTATTCAACTTCGAATATATCTCCACTATATTTCAGCACTGCTCTATCAGACTTCGTCCTGTTGTTGGGATTCGATGGAACTATTTTGATAGAAAATAGGATGGCGCCACACGTCACTCTCCTGGATTCAATCTGGATCACTCTGAACTCATCTAGACCGTTGACGCGTTGCCTTCGTCGAAGTGTTTTCTCTTCTTAGACTCCAAAGACTTGAATTCGAAACATTGGACGTTGTTCCGTCGAATCCCGAACTCCTACATGATCTCCATCGTAGATATTTCTACCCCAATCATTCCACTCCATTGATTGGACTTCCTTTATCAGAGGTTCCTTCCTTCAGACACTTCGAATGTGCTAAATCTGAAATTCTTTGAGACTTCTCATATCAGAATTCGATACCCAGAATTCTATTGGCCGTCAATTTGGTCTGAGATATAATATCAACCATTCAAACTCAACACACAAACATACTTTCAATTCGATGCAATCAAAGATCATGATCAACTGTTGTTCTTGATATAATGGTTGTTGTTTGTTGATTCCTTGGTTTAGAAGCATACAAAGTTAAATTTTAACTCTGTCTGTCCTCAATTCCACTTCAAATTAAAGCTAACCCAAATTGACCTATCTTCACATCCTCATAATCATCGATCCCTGTGATGATCGATGATCATACAATCGTCTATCCTTCTCTGATATAAAGGTTTAGTCTCTTCAAACCCGAAACCTGCACACACAATTTAAGGAGGAACCTTCACAATTCAACCCTTGATTCTTATGACACTCAATCTGGTAGAGAATGAAGCACACACAATAATAAACAGAGGTTCAATACGCCAATTCCAAGCAACACTCAAAATAGAGTGATTCTATTACATATTGTACATAGAATAATGGAGGGCCACACTCCTTTGATGGCCTTTTACACTCTTACACTCTTGGCCAAATTCTTCATTCAATTGGCCACTCCTTATGCCTGAAGGATTACAATTTTTATACAAAAAGACTCTGAAACTAAAATTAGTTCAAATCTTAACAATCCTTCCTAAATCAACCTCTAGGATACTTAGATCCACAAAATATTCCTGAGATCTATAACTTACCCCTAGGACCTCTCTAACTCTCACATCCTCTCGAGATATTCTTTAACAAGATAGACCTAATTACAATGCATTCCAATCCTTAACACAACTAACACAACCTTTCTAGAATTCCCGAAAACATGGGAATTTACAATAATTTATGCTTAAGGATCCCACTCCCTTAGTAAAACAAAATACCCCCTAGGCCTAATCAAACATGCTTTATTTTAGAGGCAGGATGTGCCTGCATCACCTTCCATGATAATAAATTCAAGGAACCATCCAATATATCCTCAAAACCGAGGCTAGCTGATGCCATCTTTGAGATCTAATCCACAAACTCCTAAATATAAAAAATAGTTTTGAAACCCTCTAACTGCTGATCCTTCTTCCTTGCAGTTGAATTATTGCTACAAATATTTGAGAATATCAATAAGAGAAATATCTCTAATACCATGTGAATATTCCAAGACTAGATGAATAATGTCCTTATGATCTCAATTAAAAAAGTAAATTGTGGAATTTAATTAATGCAGAAATTAAATTCAGACCATAGCATCAATCACACAATAGCTAGAAATCAAATAGAGGAAGCATAAAAATAGTTTCACACATACACTGGTAATTAATCTTTTAAAATCAACTTTTCATTCCTTAAAAAAATTACAAGGAAACCTCCACAAGTTGCCAAAACAGTAACTACACAGTTACACAATGAAAAGTTGATTTTAACTGAATTGTATGGATTCACTAAGAGTACGACATGCTGTACGAAATGTACGACCTTGCCATACATATTGTACATGCTATTTGTATGACCTTCCCATGTGACTGTACAAATTTGTCTATATGATTGCATAGATCTGTTCCATACAACTGTATGAATTTGTCTCATACGACTATATGGATCTGTACTGTATGGCCTTATGATTCAATATAGATTCGTCTATGCCTAAATAATTGTTCTCACTATCTCTTTCAGTCACTCAAATTGATATACTAATCATCTGTATTTATATTTGTAAACCCTCTATATTGACCTATCTTTATACTTTTAGCTAAGAAAAAAACCCTAATCTATTTTGAGATTACTCCTAGTCTAAGTCATGCATGCATGAAATACACTTTTTAGACTCAACAACTAAATATAAGACTTTTCACCTTTTTACTAAAGTGAATTACAAAATAGAAATAATTTTTGAAAATAAAAAATATCTCAAACTACTTCTCGCACATTTTCACTAAACCTATGTTTTTTTTTTTGTCTGAGCTATATTCCCAACATGGATCACATCTATCAAAGACACAAAAATATAAATCTACACAAGTCAACTCCTCGATATTGGGATATCAATATTGTGGTATAGTTAATAACCTATTGTTGATGTGTTTTCGACACCCATTAATTAGGTGATTGGGGTGCATATTTGAACCTATGCCTCTTTCAAATGGAGACCAATTTTTTTTAAAGTTGGAAAGTGCCAAATACCCTCCACCTATTGATTATGAATACCCACCAAGTTTTAATAATTTTGAATTAGTTTTAGTATTGAATTTCTTCTTCATGAAAGGACAACGAGGATAGTTTCTCTTTTGAATAAAAAGAGAGGAAAAGAAAAATATACTAAAAGAAGGAAATTCTTTGTGTCCATATTCTCACTGAATATCCCTACATGTCAACTTCATCCATCATTTTGTGGAATCTAAAACAGAGGACATATGCCCAAGATATGCCAAATTTTTACCATATTCTGCAATACCCCCAACACTTATTCATTTTCACTTATGCTAAATGACCTCACTCCTCTCTATACTATTGCCCCATAATTATCCCTTTTCCTTACTCTCCACACTCCATAGTAAGTCATTTTCCTCTCCACACTCCATTCCTTAGTCATTTTCTTTACTCTCCATACTCCTATACTTAGTCATTTTTCATGAATGCAGAGGCAGGAGACCCCCCTTCACCCATCCCTTGACATCCCACAACCCACATTTCTATAATCCTGAATTTTCACCTGCATATCCACATCACCCAAATTGCACCCTTATGACTTAGTTAATTTTACTGAGTTTTGCACTTAGTTTATTTTGACATTTAGAATGACGAATGAGGGATCCCACATTATGATTTTAAACCCACAACCCACTTGGTCAATTTACCAAGTATTTTTACTAGGTTTTACCGATCCACTATGTTTTAATGACCCACATTTCTCGCATTCCTTACCTCCACATTGCCCTATTTCTACGTAATCCTATTTTAAGATATTATTTCATGAAATAATTTATTATATTCCAAAGTTTTATCCCCCTCCCCCCTCCTTTTGCATATTGGGACACATGGCAGTGAAGTGGACCTATCACATTGGGACACATGGCAATGAAGTGGACCTATCTCCATGTGACACTTGGATGATATTTTTTGGAGATAGATGACTCGGAAATGACTTGGCATGATGATTGGGTGATGAGGTGATGATCAAAAGTTACACTATGCACAAGCTACACAGGGTTCCATGGATCCGTCTACTTCACAAACAAAAAATATGGGGATGGAATTTATTTATAAATATGTTATGGATACCCTCCCACAATGCATGTGGGATAAATAATGAGGATTTTAAAATCAAGGGTCAATAATTCATGTGAGGAATAAATCGACGATTGCTAAGTGCCTATCTTTCAGAGGCCATAACTTGAGTTCCTGATGTCCAAATTGAGAAAACAAGAGATCATTGGAAAGATAGAGACATGAAGAAAATGTTGGAATTGGTTTTCATGGATTTAATGTTAGTTATTATTTCCTAAAAATTAAAATAAAGTCATGACTATTTCAGGCTTGACAACTAATTACTTTTTGGAAAATGGTTTATTAAAAGAAATTTATGAACTTATAAAGTGTGTTCCGGTTGATGGAACATATATTCAAGTTCATATTTACAAAGGGTTAAATAAAACACACTAACCATAAATAAGCTTCAAGAAGATGAATAGAATATTTTAAAATAATATGTTTAAGACACTCAAAGGTTCTGGTGGAGAGTTGGCAAGAAGCAAGTTTTTCCTTTCCAAGATTTTTTGAATTAGTCTGCTTAACTTTCTCCCTCATATTTATTTCTGCTTGATTATTTCCATAAGTTTTTCCATGTATGTTTGGAAATAGGAAGATATGAGTTTGATCAACTCTTTCTCTAAATTCCTCCAGTAATTTTTCATGATATTCTAGGTCTAGAAGAGAAAAATCCCTACTTGTGAAAAGGAAAATGCGTTCTAATTTGGTTGATCTAATTGTGATGGAGATATTGTTGAGGCAATTTCATCCCTCTTGTTTCATACATTGTTAAACTTGTTACATTTGAGATATTATAATTAATTTCTCCCTCAAAGAACTATTCAAGTGTCATGTTGTTTTTATGAATTTGTACCACTTGATTCTTAAGGAGATGATGGTTTACAAACTCATTTGATATTAATGCAGAAGTCATGTAAATTTCTTTGATGACCTGTCCATTTTTTTTTCCTTTCATCTTGAAAATTCATAACCAAAGATTATGGGTTCACATTATTTTAAAAGGAAGGCATAGTATCTATTGAAAGAAGACTCTGAACCCTGTAGATACAAATATTTGTAGACACAATTGTTTCTTTTTCTTGAATGAGATGATGTGCTTGACAAGTTGTCGATAAGTCCAAATGGTCCGTTAAGCATGTAAGGGAAAATGCTCAGTGGCAAGTACCAATTAGACTCACTCTCGTTTGGGATGGAAAATTATGACTAGTATGTGGGCTTGGTTGCCAGCACAAATTAAAAGAAAAAGGGAAAGAAAATAAAATATCCCCCAAAGAATTCTAATTAATTCTAAGTTTAATCTAAATAAAACAAATTAAAACTATATAATGTAACTATTTCTAACCTCTCTTGCAATAAATATTCTAACATATAGATACAATATAAGATTATATCATTTGTTGTAGAAGTAGTTCATTATGGACAACAATATATGAAAACAATAATGCAAGATATACACGTAAATAGTTATAGATTACACCTGAAACACTATCACTGTACCCATTAGAAATCATAAATGCATAAGCACTTTAAATAACATGTACATAAATAGTTCATATAACAAATCATTCAAGAAACTCATGAAACAACAACACATGTAGAATAGTCTGATATACAATCACAAACACTTATGATCCCAAAATTCCTTATTCTCTTTATTGAATCAGAACTCATCCACTACAATGGGTAAAAGTCCCTTCTTCATACAAGTTAGGAAATTCCCTGTAGCTGATGGTGCATATGAAACTGGTATCTCTATCCGAGGAGTCTATGTGGATAATGATGGGTCTGGATGGAGTAGATGAAGGGTGACTCAGTAGTTGAAGCACCAGCTTAAGAACCTGTTCTCCAAAGATTCTCCAAAGAAAGGCATCGAAACTCTAGAGTGAATATGGTACATAGGTTTAAGCCAAAATTTGAATAGTCGTATCCAGTTCCTGTAACTGTTCATTTTTTCCAGTTACAACTTTTCATTTGGACTCCTTTAGTTTTTTTACCATAAAATTTGAATTTCTCCTACATATTTATTAATATACATATGAAAATTATGGACATAACTTAATCAGACTCTTAAATTCGTCATATTCACATAGTAGGAATTCTACGAGTCACAATTATTGGAAATATCTTTAATTTTTCTCAACTGCATCTACTTTTGTTCTTCAATATTTATGGTAATTTTATACTATTAATTTGGAAATAGGGATTTTATTAACATATCCTGCACTTCTCCATCTTTCCAACGATCCCTCTCTTGTCTGATTTGGTCTTTTGGATCATGAGTTATGGAATGTTGAAGAATTTACAATTCATCCCCAATCAAATTCGTGTCCCTCTTTTACCAGATTTTTTCGGGCATCTCTTTTACTGATATGGCTTGAATTCCTCTTCCAATGTGTTCTCCTCTTTGATATCTTTCTGCAACAATCCTACGCTTTCCTGATTTGGCTTCATGAATCATGAGTTATGAATAACTAAAGTCGACACTCAACAACCATTGATTTTCTCATAGGATTGATTTGGACTATTGATCTTGAAATCTAAATAATTACCCCACGTGCATTGGGGGGATTGAGTGTGATTAGTTTATAATGTTTTCCCAACCCTTATTATTTTGTGTGTGAATCTAGGGTAGGCATGGGACCTTGATCCCGCATAGATATTTTGGCTCGGAAACCGAAGTAAAATAGAAAAAAAAGAAAAAAAATCGAAAATAATAAAATACATCTAAAGTTAAATCCCCAAAATATAATAAATAATTAAATAATGAGCCTCGTGTTCCAAATTTTGAAAAATGATAAAAATATTTAAAAATAATCATAATCCCACCTAACGGTAATAGTAAATCAAGTAACTAATGGTAAAACCATCGAATGTAAGTGCTAGAAAGTTCAGATGTTTACTGACGTGAATTTATCGAGAAATCTCATGTCCAAATAGGTGAGTCCAATGGTTCATCTAGAAATATCATGTTTGAATGGGTGAGTCCAATGGTTCATTCCCAATGGCTAGACTTAGGAAAAATAATATAAGATTAAGACTATGGCCTATGTTCCAACTCTATAGCCCAACCCAAAGATTGATAGCATGATAGCCCGATGAGCAGGGAATCTGATAGCCCGATAAGTGAGGAATCCGATAGGTGAGAGCCCGATGGTGGGAAATCTCGATAATGTGAAGCCCAAT
>SNQJ01S0252246.1:2267-12719 GCA_010110895.2 Picea sitchensis | reverse complement strand
CAGGTGCTTAACACAAAATAACAAAGATACAGTAAAACTGGTTTTCTATTCAATAACGAAATAAGCTGAAACTGTAAAATGCAGCGGAAACAAGCTTGCTGGAAAGGTGGCGGCTTATCTCTGAGAAGAGATGTGACGGAAGTGCGCATTCGTAAGAAGAAGGTTACAATGAGGCTTTGAAGGCATTTTTACAATAAGAAAGAATGCCAAAAAACCTAGACATCCAAAAACCTAACGCTAGGAGATGACACGCCAAAAGTCATGTGGGCCCCGTTTGGGTAAGCTAGTACATTAACTTCCCAGGGTCGTAACTTTTGCATACGATCTCCGTTTTAGGCATGTGATAGCCCGTTGGAAAGGTATCGTCGAGGAGATTTATTTTGGGGGCTCAATCATTCCTTCAACTATAATTGAGGATATGGATACCGAAAAACCTTCATTTAGGCCCTCAAAATGGCCCCGAAAGTAAAAACTGCTAAAAATAGTAAATTGCCAAAAAAGTCAGAAAACTGTTTTGAGCCAGTTGGAAAAGGTGGGTGGCCACCGATTTCCATCTGGATCAATCCTCCCTCCTTAGGAAGCAATGGTCTCCATTGCGTTGAGGTCCCCCATTAGATGAGGAAATTTCTGCTGAATTTGGCCCCGGGTGAGCCACTTGCCTTGGTGCAGGAGCTGGCCTGCTTTGATGACTCAATAAAGCTAGATCCTTTGTTGTCGAGTGCCCTTGATATGTATGTCCACAATATGATCATTGGATGCCTATTGTATGTAGTCGGGGTTGGGCTCTATTGGTGTCAACTGTTCTGCTACTTCTGAGGTGTCCAATAATGGTGGGAAATAAGGGCAAATGAGATCCACGTTGAACATTGGGTGTAGGCCAAGGAAAGGAGGAATGTTGAGCTCAAAAGAATTATCCCCCATGGCCTTGGTGATAGTGTACGGTCCATAACGGAGTGGGTGAAGCTTCCGATGGGGTACTACCCATAACGGAGGGTGAAGCTCCATGGGGCCCTGTGAGGCGCTCTTTCCGCAAGTGCAACCAAACTTTGTTTCCCACTTGAAATTTGTGTGGTACTCGATGCTGATCATGGCGCTGTTTGTACTGTCATTGGACCGTGAGGATATCCCGAACCTATTGGTAGATGTGTTGATCCACTCAATGAACCGTGTGGCTTTGTCGGCTGGAGCAAGAGATGAGTCAGCCGAGGTGACCGCAAGGGAAGTGCAACATCTATGGGACCTAATGGTTGGAATCCCAACCCCACTTGAAAGGGTTGTGGCTGGTTGAGCTATGTATGGCTCGGTTGTAGCTATTTTGGATATAGGGAAGACTCTCATTCCATTTGCGATGGTGCTTGGAATTATAAATGTGCATGATATGAACGATCATCTGGTTGGTGACTTTGGTTTGGCCATCCGTCTGGGTGGCCATGGATTTGGTGAGCTTTGGTGCTTGTAGCAAGGACTGCATCGTGGCCGAGAACGACTATCCCGACCAGACAATGGCTTCCAGGGATTCCAAAATGTACCTAGACTCATTCAAATAAGAGCTTGGCAAAGGTCCTCCGCCGGTGATGCTCTTTGCGCAACCGTAATTACCACTTTTAGAAAAGTTTATCAACAACCACAAAACACGTACCATTCTCCACTTGGTGGATGGGAGGTCCCACATGTAGTCCATTGATGGATCTCATAGCCCGTTAGGGGAGTAGGAAGAGGGGTGTGCAAGCCCCATTTCTTAGTGGTCGGTTTGGCAATAGCAGTAGCGTAGACCGACATTTCTCCGACCTCCTTCCGTCAAGCTTCCGCCGCGAGAAATGTTTATGTAGCATCGCCACTGCCTTTCGGGGACGTCGGTGGCGTCCCGCCACCCGACCGTAGTGGGCTTCCCATATCATCCTCTCTCACTAATTTTGATGGAGCAATGTACATGGCCCGGACGACACAACAACCCATCCCAAGATGGAAATTATCGACAACTACATTTGCAACCAAAATTTGGTAGGTGGTATTTAAGTCGTGGTCCGCCTCATAGAGTTGGGGCCATCTATATGTCTCATGGCCAAGAGTCTAGCACCGCGGGTGAGCCAACGACCGGGTATCCTACGGCGGCAATCAATGGTCGGATTGCGCTTCCCGCTTTATACTTCGATGTTGAGGTGGGAATTGCCGCAAGTAGGGACCACTTTTGATGGCTGGCCATTTTGCGCTCCTTGGTCCGCGGAATCGCAATGGCTTATGATTGCGGATCGCCTCCTTCCCAAGAATGGCTTCCACTAGCTGCATGCTTCAAGAATGGAGTACATTTCTTTGTCATGCGTAGGGTACTTGGCGGATAATATTTGAAAAGGTCTCACTATGATAGGCCATGGGTGGTCATGCTAAGTGAGAACAACACACACAACATATTCTGAAGAATCGGTCTCAATATCAAAAGGTTATTTTAAATTAGGTAAGGCAAGCATCGAGGCTAATCATAAGCAATGTTTCATATCATCAAAATATTTTTGTTGGGACCGACCCCATGCAAATTTTTCCTTACCACCACCTATTTATTTGGTCGAGGGCCCATGCAATATGGGAGAAACTCAACACGAACCTACTGGGATAAATTAGCAAGTCCCAAGAAGCTCAAAAGCTCAGTGTCGTTGGGGTTGGCTACCACTTAATGACTTGGAGCTTGGATCGATCCACATGTATGCCATGTCGATCAATGATGTAGCCCGTAATGGACCCCGCCCATGCCGAAGGAGATTTTTCCGTGTTGGCGATAGCTTCAGGCTTTACGTAGGTGTGCATAACCTAACAATATGCCGCAAGTGTCCGACCCAAGTCTGCTATAAATTAGAATGTCATCCGGGATACACCACTACAAAATTATTGGTGAATGGTCACAAGATATCGCCCATCATCCTCAAGGAAAGGGTTGGAGCATTTTTCAAACCAAAGGGCATGACCAACCATTGAAAAAGTCCTTCCTTTGACTTGAAGGTAATCTTCCATACATCTGTCTGTTTTATCGGGACTTGGTGGTAGCCAGGATTTAGATAAATCTTATTGAAGTATTTATCCTCCGTGAGTTGATCAAGGAGGTCATCGACCAGGAATCGAAAGTATCGGCTCGATGTGATTTTATTCAAAGTCCGATAATCACAGAACGCCGTGTTCCATCTTTCTTCCGCATCAAAGATGATTAGTTCCCCGCAAGGTGATGAGTTATGGTGGATGTGCCCTTGTGGAGCGCTCTGATCCTCGCCTTCGATCTCCTCCTTGATCAACAAAGAGTGATGATAGACTAGCCCATTAGGCAATCCAAGCGTCGAGGGTCGTGATCGATGGGGTGCTTGACCCGGCGTAGGTACCCTGGCAGAGGAGGAGAAGATATCTGAGTATTCACCTAATTCCTTATCTATACTTTGCTTCACCAGGAGAGGTCTGTCGCAGAGACCCTCGATGTGGCTGTGATCTTTCGCTATTCTCCGAGAGCAAATCATGAAGAAGACAAACTTCCCCGCCCTGGAGATGAATCTTCCGCATTGCTTAGCGTGAGATCAAGGAAATAGCACTAGGTGGGATTGCCTCGTGTATCCTATACAATTTCTGTTCAAAAGTAATAATAACACTTCACGAGGCTTCCAGACTCATACAACATGACGTCATAAATAATGTTGGCCCAAAAGAACATCACAAACTTCTCGAGAGGGCAACATCACACAATCCCTCGCCTTTGAAGGGCTTGATGTCGTATCTACGCCGACACCGCTATCGACGCGAAGATCGCTTCCTTTATGGAGCCATCCAATGGTGTCTGCCAGGGCGCGGTGTTGTTGGCGGCCACCTCTTTAATGACCTCTCGCTGAAATGAGGTTCTTCCGTTACCATTGCCACGATGAAGTGCAATGGGTGCCTTTACCCACGCCTATGAATGGAAGAGGCACTTCTTCGGGTTCCTTCCGGGTTCATCAGCCGGAGCTTATGGTAGCACCTGCGGGCACCGGGTTCCATGTCAACGATCCGGCCTTCCCCTTCCTCGGTTCTCGCCGAGTCGACCGCATCTAATTCGGGGAGCTTAATTGCCACCGGATCGCCCAGCGACAATGTTGTTATGCCATACTCTATGGAAGTCACACCACTCGACATCTTCTTTGTCTCTTCCGTCCTTTCGGCTTGGCGGCTTGTACCGTTGTCTTGATAATCGGCCCATCTTTCGTCCTTTGTTCGATGGGTTGGGGGCCACCCTTTCCAGGCTTTTATTGTGCGGGGTTCCTGCCCACCATGTATTTTATTTGAGCTTCTGCTCGTTTTTTGACGGCATATCGGTAGGCTGCTGTCAAGGATGAGATGTCCATAAATTCCATTGGTCTGGATCTATCTATGCAAAGCAATGCGATACTTGAGCACCGAATGTCGCCTAATCTTATACCCATCTTAGTGCACAAGGCATGGAAGATATTTGTGAAATCCGCAATCGCTATCTCTTTCGTCAGAAAGGTGGTCCATTTATATACAGGCGTCGCCATAACTTCCGGCTGTAGTATTGTTCCTTAATAGATCCCCCTCAGATTCCCGTGGTCGTGGATCGGAAAATAATGATACTGCTTCCTTTTTCTCACTAAAGTTTCCCACCAATCTTTTGACATGGGGAACGACTTTGAGGAGCCGAAAGTAATCTTTTCTATTCAAAAATTTATGAATAGAAAAAATAACCTTCTAGTAGATTCAAACCACTTGTCTATAGCATTCCGTACTATCCACCTTCAAATATAGGAATATCAAAGTTTATTTGTACCTTGAAGGGGGCGCTTCCTCCGTCTAAGAAGATGCGCCACCTATTGGTAGTTCTAAGGATTTTGCGAACCATTCATCATTCACTGCTATGCCGTATTTCCTCAATAAATAGTTTGAAAGGATCTCTTTGTCCCTTTCATCTCTCTTTTTCTCCGCCATGGGAGGTCGCTATGTGCAAGAGCTTCGTCCTCAAGAGAAATTAAATGAGACCAACTCTTGTACTCCACCTCGCTAGGGACATGCATTAAGACGACAAGGAGCAGACCAGTTCGGATACCACTGATCCGATTTTTATGAGTAGAACCAAATTAATACAAATTATTGGTTAGGTGTTTAACACAGAATAAAAGAGATACAAGAAAACCAGTTTTCTATTCAATAACTAAATAAGTTGAAACTGAAATGCAAGAAACAAGCTTGTCGGAATGGTGACGACTTATCTCTGAGAACAGATGTGACCCATAATGCACATTCAAGAAGAAGAAGGTTACAATGAGGATCCTCAAGGCATTTTTACAATAAGCAAGAATGCCAAAACCCTAGACATCCAAAAAACTAACCCTAGAGATGAAACAATTCTGAAACACCAAAAGTCATGTGGGCCCCGTTTGGGTAAGCTAGTACATCAACTTCCCAGGGTCGTAACTTTTGCATACGATCTCTGTTTTAGGCGTCTGATAGCTCATTGGGAATGTATCATCGAGAAGATTCATTTTGGGGGCTCAATCATGCCTTTGGCTATCATTGAGGAGCTCAATACTGAAAAACCTTCATTTAGGCCCTCAAAATGGCCCCAGAAGTAAAAACTGCTAAAAATAGTAAATTGCCAAAAAAGTCAGAAAACAATTTTGAGCTAGCTGGAAAAGGTGGGTGGCCACCGATATCCATCTAGATCAGAGAGAGAGAGAGAAGGGGGGGTAACGATGGGGTAGAGAGAGAGGGTAAAAGGATACAAGAAGTGAGGAGAAGAGGGGGTAGACAGAGAGAGGGGGGGAGGAGACAACGAGAGAGAGAGAGAGAGAGAGAGAGAGAGAGAGAGAGAAGAGGGGGGATAGAGAGATATTTCATGTTAACAGGAACGCACGTGCGTGCATGTTATTTTTATTTCATTTTTTTAGGAATGCGTGCGTGTTCTTGTACACATGTTTCTTAGTAAATCATGCACGTTCTTGAGAACATGCACATGTTCTTAGGAACATTCCTATGTGGCTTGTTGAGTGGAGGTTCAGTGTTTGTCGAACCTACCACATTAGGAACGCGTTCACATTCCTTCTCACCTCGTTTCCCAGGATAAATGATGTGTCTCTTGTGATTGTGTATTTCTTAGTGATCCTATCTTATGCTATTGTTATCTATTGAAATGCAAAGAACTCTAATAATAGCTTAAACATTAACAGTATCCTGTACAATTTTCTACCCAAAGTAATAATAAAATTGCGGGGTCTAGACTCATACATAGCATGACGCTTCCACAAATATGGTCATCCTAAAATAACAACACAAACTTCAAGGGGATCAATATCACACAGTACCTCATCTTTGAAAGGATTGATGTCGTAGGGAAGACAAAATTGTTGGCTAACACAAAGATCTCTTCCTTGGCGAAGCCAACGGATGGTATAGGGATGCGAGTGCAGTGTCATTGGTAGGTCCAGCTGCTTGATGACCTCTACTGATATCAGGTTCTTCTAACTACCGCTATCAACAATGAAATGAAGTGGAGCCCCCTTTACCCACATCTACGAGTGAAAGAGGCGTTCCCCTTCCTCTGGTTCGCTTGGCTGGAATTTGTTGGTAGCAATAGTGGCACTGGGTTTAGCATCGATAATCCGCTTCTCTCCTTTAGAATTTGATTCAGAATCAAAATCGACCTCTGACTCAGAAGCCTTTAGTTTGACCAGGAGTGACTGCTTGGAGCGACATTCTTTAGTGTTGTGCCAAGGGATTTTATGGTACTCACACCATTTCCCCATGTCCTTCTTCGTCTTCTCATTTCCCTTCTTGTGTTGCGGCTTGGACTGGTTGTCGTGAGGGAGACCATCTCAACTTGGTCCCTTATTGTGTGGGTTGGGGCCACCTTTGCCCTGCTTCAGCTGTGAGGGGTTTGCAGATCCAAACTCTTCTGCTTAAATTTATGCTCGATCTTGATAGCGTATCTATAAGTTGTGCCCAATGAGCCGATGTCTAGAAACACCATTTTCGTTTGAATGTATTTGTGCAAACAACCGTGGTATTTGAGCAGTAGATGACGCTTAGAGTCTTTGATACCCAATTTGGTGTGCAGGGTATGGAAAATATTGGTGAAATCTAGTATTGTTTGGTCCCTTTCTTGACGTAGGGTGGTCCATCTGGTGTACTCGTCCTCATAGCTTCCAACATGGTAGTATTGTTCTTTAATGACATCCCAAAAGGAATCCCATGTAGGGGCCACCACAAACATTGCAGATTCCTCTACAACCCTTTGCTTAGAGTAAGTATCCCACCAGTCTTTAACATGGGGAACGACCTTGAGGAGTGAAAAAGTGATCTTTTCCCTATCGGAGAAATTGTAGACCAAAAAATACCCTTCGAGTAGATTCAACCATTTATCTACAACATTCACATCTATCAATCCTTCAAATAATGGAATATCAAAATTTACCTATACTTTGAAGGGGGTTGCATGGCCGCTTGAAGAAGATGCTTCTTTGATGGGAATCCGTCGAAGGATCTGGGCGAAGTTGTCCATCATTTCGTTCCTTTGTTGCACGAGGGCTTCCTTGAGCAACATTTTAATAGGATCTCTTGCTCCATCATCTTTATTTTTGTCCCCTATGGGTTTTTGTCGAGATCGGTGCGACCGATCTTGCAATGCCTCGATTGGTTCGAGTCCCAACTTCTTGTACCCAGATCTTGTTGGGGACATGCACAAAGAAAAATAAATGAAGAGCAGATCGCTCTGGTACCGCTGATCCGGGTTTAGGAGCGGAATGAACTGATTAACATACTAAATACAATAAACACGAAGATATGAAGAATAACACAAATATCCAATGAACAATATCTTCTATTGAATAATGAAATAGGTTGAAACTATAAAACTGTAGAAATTAAACACTTGCTCGAATGGTGGTAGCTATCTCTGAGAAGAGATGTGGCTGCTATGCACATCCGTCTAAGCAAAAATCCCTTACAATGAGGCTCTAGAGGCCTTTTTGATATTACTCATGAATTCCAAAACCATAGACATCCAGAAACCTAACCCTAGGAGGTGAAACGTCAAAAGTCACGTGGGCCCCTATGGGTAAGTTGGTACTTCAACTTCCCGAGATCGTAACTTTTTCATACGACCTCTGTTTTAGGCGCGTGATAGCCCATTGTAAAGGTATTTCAGAGAGCTACACATTCCACCATAAAAATCTAACTTCACTTATAGTTTAACTTTGGCGAGCCAAAAAGCACTGTTTAGGCCTCCAAAACGGCCCTGGAAGTATAACAAGACGTGCTAACATGAAAACATACAAAATAAGCCAGTTGGATTAGGTGAGAGGCCACCAATATCCACCTGGAAGATGTATAGGGCTTCATACAACCCCAGAAATGTAGAACCCATAATTACAAAGAAGTACATAACAACGTGCTTAACTAAAAATGGACAAGAGAAGCTAGTTGGAATAGGTGGGTGGCCACCAATAGCCAACTGGATCAATTTCCTGGTAGAGTGAAGGAAAATACCCACATTAGGGAAAGATGGATCAAGACTACCTCCCTCGAATTCCGTTGTGTTATGTCGAAGCTCCCACACTAGACCTCCCCTCATAGACCCCAAACATGCACACTACCTTTGTTTCCTACCTCCAATACACATGCCAAACCACTATATGACCATAAGCAAAGGGGCATTGTCCCATATGTTGTCGGTAGACAAACCTGAGGGAATTTAATTTCCATGTCACCGAATTGATTAAGTACATGTGAAAACCGCGAAGGCCACATGTCATCCATCCCTACATGACCTCCAGTTGTTGTTGTGGTATTAATGCTAATTAGGTTGCACGCCATTGTTGGTTAAGGTATATGAGAAGTGCTTGGAACCACGTTTTTAAACAAGGAACTTTGTCTTAGTGTCATTTCTACCTTATCCCATTAATCAGCTTCGACATTGAGTTCCCTTTTGTTGTGATAGAAGGGAATTTGGTCAAAGTATGGTGTAAGTCTCCTAATGCTCCAAAATAAAGAATTTAGGTTTTTCCCTCGAGGATTTCATTGTTCCTTAATATCTCTAATAACTAGCAATGAGTCTCCAAAAACTATCAAGGTTTTGATTCCTTCAGCATTGGCAATGACGAGACCACACCATAACGAATAGTCTTTGGCAAGATCGTTAGATACATTTCCAAGCCCCAAAGCATAATTTACTATATGATTTCCTCTGGGATCATTAATAGTCCCCCACACCTACCACCCCTAAATGTACCTAGTGTTTCTAACAAAGTTGAACCAAGAATTATGTCAACCTCTTTCTTATACATAGTTGTAACACTCAATTAAGATATGTATTTATAATCATTGATTATTAATTGTAAGTCGTTAATTTCATATCACCAATTATAAATAGTAGTTATACTTGACTTTAAAATTAAAAATTAATTTTCCAAATAAACTCTCTTATAATTTTCTTTAAAATTCAAATCAATAATAATGTTAATCTAATTTTATTAAATATTCGATTTAAATATTAATAATGGAAAATACGAGGTTGAAACTTTTTTATTAAAAAATATTTCTTGCTTATTGTTTTTAATATCTAATTTAAAATATCTAATTTAAACGTCCTTTTTACTTTTTTACTTTATTGGAAATGACTCATAAACTAACAAAAATATAATATATTTATATATAATATTATGGTTATTATGTAATATCATAGTTAATATTATATAACTATACTATTATACCCTTCTTCCAATATGACAATAACAGTTAACAAATCACCATGTATGCCTTGTAACGGATGAAATGTCGGATAAGGTTATAATCGTGATGCAAGCACTTGCGACTTGTATTTTGTAGATTTTTTTGTGTAGCCTTTATATATATATATATATATATATATATATATATATAAAAGTGCTTTATATACAGTGCTTTAAGTTGTAAATGCTAAAGTGGGAAATAATGATGGAGTTCAATCTAATTTTTTTTTTGCACAATATGAAATCAGATTACAAATTCTCATCTTTCTAGACTTGAAAGTAATGTATTTGACTCACTGTGTGGTATTGGTATTCGATAATTAGAAAATTGTCAGAAAATTGTCACAAAGTGTTTTTTATCATAAATTATTTTTGATAAATATGATATAATAAGACTTAAAACTACATGTTTATGAAGAAAGTAATCTATTGCATTCATAGTGTAATAGTTACATTATATAGACTTTTTATAACAAAATTTATAAAAAAATAATATACCTTAATAATGACGCATCTTCAATCTATAATTTATCAAACATAATGAAAATTCAAATCTTATCCTATCAATTTCAGTAAACTTTTACATCATGAACAAAATATACACCCTATGTAATTTGATACATCTTTATAATTGATAAATATATGATTGACATAATGTATAACCAACCAATTTTCTTAGTCTATTTTTTAAACTATATTTTTCTTTAAT
>SNQJ01S0252245.1:0-12759 GCA_010110895.2 Picea sitchensis | reverse complement strand
ATGAACTAGCCCATAGGAAATTAAATGTTCTTATACAAGATGCCATTGAAAGAGATGAACCAATTGTCATGACGAGTACACCTACAGTCAATAAGAGTATCATTGCAAAGGAAAAACATGTTGCCATGATAGAGGGAATCTCTCCTGCAACAAGGAGGAGTGCTAGGTTGATGAAGTAGTTGGGGGATATAAGATCCATTTTTGTGGGTGGTCTCTTTTTTCAAGAGTAAAGTGATCAAGGAAGTATAATGTTTTTCCACTTATACAGGCATCTACAGGCTCCTAATCCATCAACTAAGTTTTTGTGCTTTTGAAGGATTGGTCTCATCACACAGAAAAAACATAGACATTCTATAGTGCCATGGTGCTACGAAATTGTTTATATAGTATGTTTTGCATTTCACTACCTAATATGATATGAAATCTTCTATATGAACTACACAATGGCGCTATCGATTCTGCAGAATGCTACGAAATATCCTAGTTGAAATTAGAAATGGCTCTACCAAATTTTCAGGAACATTTGACTGATGGCGCTACCAAATCCATAGAGCTATTATGATGAATGGTGCTATCAATTCTGCAAGACCATTTGAGGTGTGGCACTACTGAATCTGCAAAATCTATTTCGAGAGGGGTGATACACAATTGCACATAGTCCTTACATAGGATTGGTGCTACAGAAACTGCAGACCTTTTTTAGAGGAGGCGCTATGAAATCTGCAGAGTTGTTTTGCAGAGGCCGCTACATAACTGGCTACCCAATGCACTACTAGATGATGCTACGAACTGGCACCTGCAATCAAGGCATTCAAATCCATGAATCCTTTGGATGGTTCATGATATGGAGAGAAGCGAGAATCACACGTGGTAGAAGAGAGGCAACATAAAACCCCTAGAGGACACTTGGAAATGAAAAGAAATGTTCCTAAAGGGAGACATGTCATTTATTTTTTATTAGAGTGGTTTCCAACATGGTTCCTATTTTGTAGAAGTTTGTTAAGAGCTATTAAAACAGGTGTTATATTGGTAACTGTTTTAGAGAATCCTAGGGTAGGGAGGCCAGGTCGCACCTCTAGCTGTTGCCTTTCCTTTTTTGGTTATTAATACATATTCTAAATGATTAGTTAGGTTCAAATGGTTGATTTGGGATCCCTGATTGTAATATTTTGACTAAGTATATTGTTCTCTAGTTATGTATTGGACTTGAGAATTTTTTATTAATAGAAGTCAGTTTCTCTTTATATCATCTTGTTGCCTCTTATGATGAAGTACTCATGATTGGATGATCCATATGATATTGTTATGGATTTTTTATGATGAATGTTTGCTTATAATACTGCTATGATTTTCTTCAGTGTTCTTTAAATTTGAATTCAAGAAGTTCTTGTGTTTGATTTTTTCCTTCTTGGGCTGCCTGAAAATTTGATGTCATTAACATACCTTTACAACTCCCTCACTAAGTATTCCTCCTATTCACTTTTACTCCCATTCATTGATTGAATCTAATCAAGACCACATTTTCTTATGCATGCTAGCCCATATTTCTGAGTTAAATTATTATTATTATGAGTCTTGTCGATTTGACCTTTAAATCACTCATTTACATTTACACATACTTTGATGGGTACTGGGCTTATCCTCTTTGAAATTTGGGACTGATTCTCAGTTATAACATTATTGGTGCCATTTCTGAGGAATGAATTGAAGACATTTCCCTAGGATTGAATGAAAAAGCATACTTATTCTAAAGGTGCATTAGAATTCAGTACATTGAATATTAGAGCTTGCACCTGGAGACTCCATTGTTTTAGTTGTGGCTACCAAAGGAAAACACACAAGTTCTACTCCACATATACCTATGGAAACACCTGAAGCTGACCCAGAGAAGATTCTAAAAAAGGGAAATCCTTCTCAAGAAGGATTTTCAACTCCTATACTAGTTACTTCTGGTCACTCATACGACTCTACGTTTAAAACTCCAGTAACCATATCTAACCCTCTTATTTTACCTTCTACTGAAGTTGCTAGAAGTTTATATTTTGAAAATTTCTCTGTTGAATATTCATATTTTATCCCTCAATTCAAAGTAGAAAGTTTTGAAGCCCTTGTTTCCCCTAACACTGTAAAGTGGTTCATACTTGAGAGTCTTGAAGATTTCCCTACTTTGGGTTTTCCCACTCCTCTTCCTATCAAAGTTACTGAGACTAAAAAAGAGGAAACCTCTTCTCCCTTGGACCCTATTTCATTTTCCTCAGAGGCTCAAACTCTTCTTATTAAATCAGAGACCTCTCCATCCTCATCCAAGTTTCCTCTTTCCCCTCAAACCCAAACTGTAGTTGCAGCTATCAAATCTCCATATCCTCCTTGTTCTCCTACAGGTCATAACCCAATGGTAGGTGTTAATGCTCCTAGAAATAGGATGGATTCCATAGTGGCTTCTAGGTATGCCCCTCTTATCTTATCTCAACCTATGAATGCTCTCCCTGCTGGAGACTACCTTAAGTACATGCCCAAGTTCATAGGGGATGAAGACATAACTATTGAAGAACACCTTGCTGCCTTTTATAGTTATGTAGACAATCTTGACATTGAGAATGAAGATGTATGGATGAGAGTCTTTGTACAGAGCCTTGATGGTGAGGCTAGGAAATGGTTTAGAGGTTTGACTCCTAGATATATTTTTGGGATTGAAGCTTTAGATGATTCTTTCTTAAGAAAGTGGGGCGATAAAAAAAGATTTTATTTATTATATCACAAAATTTGGATCCCTTAAGAGGAAATAGGGAGAATCTATTTCTGACTTCTCCAAGAGGTTCAATAAAATGTACAACAACATTCCTGTTGAAATAAAGCCTACAGAAACCTCTGTCAATATCATCTATGCTCTTTCTTTTGACCTTGAGTTTTTCCTTCTACTGACAGAAAGAAGATCTACCTCCTTAGCTCATATGCAAGATGCAGCCTTAGAAGTAGAATCTAACATAGTGGAAGATGACAAACTTAGGGAAAATTTGATAGGGACAAGGGAAAAAGTAGAGTTGAAGCCTCAACCTTTGATTCCTCTATTGTCCATCCTCAAATTGATGAACTTACAAAATTGGTAAAATCACTTTATGTTGAAATGGAGAAGTCAAAGATTGAAGGAAAATATACCTATAGGAACACACAAAATGTTGATAATAGAGGTAATTTCAAAAGACCAAATAATGCCCCTCAGGTCCTCCAAAGAGATCCAAGAAATAGAGATAAGGATGATAAAAAATTCCAAGCCCCTCTACAAAACACCCTTGTTTTCGATGAAGAAGGAGAGGATGAAGAAATTGATCATGAAATTCATTTTCTTAGTGACACCTCTTCTTCCCCTCATTTGACCCAATCTGCATATGAGGAATTTTTCATTGATAGTCAATTAATGAATTGAGAAAGGGATAAAAAACAAATGACAATCCTAATAGATACAACCTAAGGTCCAAAAGGAAAGAGGTAAATACTGACACTTCTGATCATCCCACTAAAACAAAAATTTATGCTAAGGCTGGGGCAACTAACAGTAAAGAAAAAGATGCACAAATCCCTCAAGCATTAGTTAAGAATCCTACCCTAGATGTTAAGGAGATTCTGAAATATCCATCTTCCTTCATATTCGAAAGTGAGATTCAAAAATTCAAAATCCCTATACCTTTTTTGGATTTGATAAGAAATAAGAAATTCAAAAAATATATTTCCAAAATGCTTCAGCCTGAAACTTCCTCGAATTCCACTGATTCAGTCAACCTTCAAGATGAAAAAATAGCAATCATCCTAGGACCTTTGATAGAGGATAGAGATGATTCGTCACCTCCTTTCTATACATCATTGAACATTCACGATAAAGTGTTGCACAACTGCTTTATGAACTCAGGGGAATCTCACAATCTCATGCCAGAAAAAGACATGGATGAGCTTGGGTTGGAAATTAAAAAAACATACCATGACTTATACTCTTTTGAGTCTAGGAAATTGAAGTGTCTTGGGGTTATCAAAGATATGGTTGTGACCTTGTTTTAGTTTCCCATGAAAAGTGTGGTCATGGATATTGTGGTGGTTGATGGCCCCCCTAAGTTTGGTATGCTCTTGTCAATATCTTGGGTAAAAACACTAGGGGGAACCTAGCATATGGACCTTACATATGCCACCATTCCTATGTTTGGGGGAGAAGATAGAAGGCTTTACAAGGAGGCTCAATTAGCCTACATCATCAATGATGAAGCAAACCCCACCAACCATCCTATTTTTTCACTTGATATTGATTTAGGATCCAGTATATTGCAGCTCACTAATGCTCCTCAACCTCCTCTTGAAATCATAAAATAGTCCATTACCTTTTGTGAAGATTCTCCTCCAAATACCTCTATTAGGAAGATGTTTTTTTATGGAACCTCTTGTAAGGAAGGTATTGGTGTTGGAGTAGTCTTTGTTTCCCCTACTCAAGAGACCATATATTTTTCCTACAATCTCAAATTTGAAACTACAAACAATGTGGAAAAATAAGAAGCTCTTTTTTTGAGTTTGAGAGTTGCCAAAGACATGGGGATTGAAGAGCTGGCAGTGTTTGAAGATACTGAATTAATTGTCCATCAAATCAAAAATCCGTATCAAGCTAAACACCCCATGATAAGGACTTACAGAAATGAAGTTTGGGATCTTGTTGACAGTTTCATTTAGCTTTTAATATCTCATTTGTTCCAAGAAAGGAGAACACCATGGAAGATTCTTTGGTTGTTTCAACAAGTAATTTCAGATCCCCTTTGCCACCTAAACTCAAATATGATGTAGAAGTGAAGTATAGACCCTCTATACCTGACAATGTCAAACAATGGAAGGTTTTTGAGGATGATCTTGAGATTAACATATTTCTTGAGACTGTGGATGAGTTTTTTGCTTTACATATTGATCAAGATCATGATACTGAAAATATCCCTCATGCTAATGTGTTTCTAAATAAAATTGCTAACCATCATATTGTTTAGTTGCCTAGTAACCATATTCCAAAAGGACTGGTTCCTTTGGAGATATTGTTCGAAATAAATGATGTTGTTGTAAAGGTTAAAGATTCAACTGAAAATGATGATGTGACTGAATGTAATGTGGGTACAAAGGAGGATCCAAAATATGTCAAGTTTTCTAGAATATTTTCAAAGGAACAAAGGGATGAATATGTTAAGCTGTTAAAAGAGTTTGTTGATGTGTTTTTCTGGACGTATGAAGATCTGAGATCATACGACACAAACATCATTGAACATAAGATCCCCTTGAAAGAAGAGACCAAGCCATTTAGGCATAAACTTAGACAGATAAATCTTATGTTGCTTCCTATTATGGAAAAAGAGGTAAAAACTATTTTGGATGCCAAGATTATCATTCCTTTGAGATACTCTGAATGGGTGGTTAAATTGGTCCCAGTGAGAAATAAAAATGGGGAAATCAAACTTTGTGTTGATTTCAGAAATTTGAATAGAAGCTCCAAGAAATATAATTACCCCTTACCAAAGATGAAGAACATATTGCAAAGGGTCACATGTTTATCTAGGATTTCTATGATTGATGGATTTTCTAGCTTCAATCAGATCTTTGTCTTCCCTGAAGATAGAGAGAAGACATCCTTCACTACTCCTTGGGACACATTCATGTATGCTAAAATGCATTTTGGATTGATGAATGCAGGAGAGACCTTTCAAAAAGCCATGGAAATTGTCTTTATTGGGGAGAAGGACAATTTTGCAATCATCTATTTAGATGAAATTACAGTGTTCTCACAATCTAATAAAGAACATTATCATCATTTGGAAAAGGTCTTCTTGAAATGAAGAAAGTTTGGTCTCTCTCTCAATCCTAAAAAGTCATTGTTTGCTATGAAGGAGGGGAAATTATTGGGGAACATTGTATCACCTGAAGGGGTAATAATTGATTCAAGAAGAGTAGAATCCATCCAGACATTGTCTCTCCCTAGATCCAAGAAATAAGTTTAGTATAAATTGGGGAAAATCAATTTTTTAAGAAGGTTCATTTCAAATTTTGTTGAATTGGTAAAGTACATTACAACCATGCTGAGGAAAGGAAATGAAGTCAAATGGACTATTGTATCTCGAAATTATTTTGATCAAATAAAAAAGTTTTGACTGAAGCATCCATGCCCATCAGCCCCAAGGATTTTTTGATATTTTCTTTTTCTTCATTTGACACAGTAGTTGTTGTTTTATTGCAGAAAAATGTAGAAGGGTTAGAGTAGCCTATTTCCTTTTTCAGCAGAGCATTAAGGGATACAGAAATAAAATCTGACATCATGGAAAAGTAGGCTTATGCTTTGGTCAAAGCCCTCAAGGATTTCAGAGTATATGTGTTGCATTCAAAAGTTGTTTCATATGTCCCTTTAGCCTCGGTAAAAGAAATACTTATCCGTCCTGACATAAATGGGAGGAGGAGCAAATGGATTGCCACAATTATGGAATTTGATCCTGAAATAAATCCCAATAAATTGGTTAAAGGCCAAGGTCTATCTAGGTTGTTGGTTGAATCAAATTACAGATCTTTGGGGATTAATTTCATAAGCATTAACTCAGAAAATCAGCAACCTGAGATCTCTAATAAAGGTTCTTAGGTCATCCCCAAATTGGCATAATGCACTGGGTACAACGACATCATATATTTTATGCAGAAGTTGCAGCCTCCTAATGGTTTGGAAAGGAACAAGGTAAGATATTTGAATCTTAAATAAATCAGATACTATCTCATTGACCAAGTTTTGTATTGGAAAGATCCTCTAGGAGTGATTTTGAGATGTCTTGATCCACAAGAGACCCAAAAGGTTATGTATGATTTTCATGATAGTTTATGTGGGGGTCATCACTTCTGGAGAACCAAACCCTATAAAATACTCAGAGCTGGGTATTTTTGGCCTAGCCTTTTTAATGACGTTTGTGAAAAGATTGGATCTTGTGTCAAGCGCAAAAAGTTTTCTGGAAAGCAGCAACTCAAATCTTTGCCATTGAAGCATGTGGTAGCTTCAAGACCTTTTCAGTAGTGGGGCCTAGACTTCATTAGGGAAATTCATCCTACTTCAATTGGTCAACATAGGTGGATTTTGGCTGCCACAGATTACTTCACTAAGTGTATAGAATCCATCCCTACAAGGAATGCCTCCCACAAGGTAATCAATAGTTTTCTTGAGGATATCATGTCAAGATTTGGTTTTCTGAGAAAACATGTTACAGATAATGATGCATCTTTATAGGATCAACCATTGATCAAGTTTTCTGAATAGTATGGGATTACATTAGTTCATTTTTCTCCTTAATATGCCCAAGCGAATGGATTGGAAGAATCCTCTAACAAGATCCTTATAAATATCATCAAGATATTTTTAGAAGACAACAAGAAAGCATGGGACTCAAACCTAAAATTTTCTTTGTGGGATGATAGAGTTACAACAAAGATATCACTTGGTGTCTCTCCTTTTCAGCTTGTTATGGATTTGAGGCTATCTTTCCTACTGAGCTTGTCTTACTTGTGGAAAACATCTTCTAGTACTACCAAGGAGAACCTGATAATATGGTCAGAAGAATACAACAGCTGGTAGATGTGTAGCAGACTAGGGATAAGCTATTGGACAAAACACATAACCATCAACAAAAGATCAAGCAAGCCTTTGACAAGAAGGTAAGCAAAGAATATTTCCAGCTGGGAGATCTAGTTCTCAAGTGGGATGCACCCAAGGAAGACAAAGGCAAGCACGGTAAATTTGAAGCCTTGTGGATTGGTCCCTTCAAAATTTTTGAGGTATTTTCAAATAACACTTATAAGTTGCATAATTTGGAGGATTCTAGAGTTTTTGGTGGCCCTGTCAATGGGAACTTTCTGAAAATGTATTTTTCTTAAGCCACGAGTGGCTTTCCATTTCATTGTAAATATCATTTTTTTTTTATTTCTGATTGAATAAGCGACCACATAGCCCTAGGATAAGGCACTAAAATGGCTTGTTCTTGGCAACTCACAAGGAGCATGCCATCCCCTATGGATCCAATGTTATGACATGAAATTGCCTTGGGTATTTTATCCCTTAGGTTTAATTTTTTATCCTTTATACTTTATGTTTTCTTTAATTTTTGTTTGTGTGATTTACTTAGGTTAGTTTGAAACAAATAAGGACTTGTGGCTTTGGCTCACTTTTGGACCACATATAGATTTTTAATCCTAGGTTCATTCTATGGTTTATGGTTTTGACTCACCTCTTGACTTGACATCAAGCATAACCCATCCCATGATGTGTATGACTTGACACATCAGTCCATCAAATCATACCCTTTATCCTTTCCATGTTGTCCCTATGTCCGTTAAAGGGGGGTCAAATCAAATTTTTGAAAAGGGTGTTGCTGACTCACTAGGAGTTTTCGTACTGCACCTTTGTCCTTTGATCTTTTCCATAATTTTTCATAATCAGTTGAGGTCATGATTTAACTTGTTTTCAATGCCATTTTCGTTAAAATAGAATATTAAGATCTGATCATTTATGAATCTTGATAACGGTTTAAGCATTTGAATTTTCTCTCAAGCTCAGCGCTGCTGAAATCACTAGTTCAAACCAGCTGCAGACTTCACTACGGGATCAACTGTCAAATCTAAATTTGAGGTTGAGGTGGACGTAGTAGTTTCCTAGCTTATTTCATATCCTCCATTATCAGTCAAAATATTCAGGGAGTCCTCTCATTGCATATCAAAGTCTTGAGATACCCCTACCTTAGTTTTTGGTAGTGCCTGATGCTGGAAACTACTTCCTCCCTCATCCATTTGAATATGTAGATTTTCTCCCACATAATTTGAAGCTATTTTCACCTAGATTTCATTTATTCTAGAGGTCAATTCATTTTTCTTCTAAATATTGAGTACCTATTCAATCACTTGGTCCTTGTGTTCACACTACGCTACATAAAGTCGATGCTAAAACTACGCTACATATCCCTTGTTTCATGTGTTGTGTTTTACTTGGATTGGTCAGTGCTATCTTTTGTATTTATAGACCCATGCATTAGCCTCTTCTTTTCACTATATCATCATTCATTCACCTTAATATCTACTCGCATTGATTAGAAGAAGTCCCTACTCTTCCAAATATTTGATGACCATGGTGTGGTGATATAAAACTGAACAATGCATCCCTGCCTTCCTTGACTCGGAATTTATTTCTCTCAATTTTAAAGAAAGGCCATCAAACCAGTATATTGTTAATTCAAGGTTAGTTAGAGGAAAATCCTGAGAGAGAGAAACCATTATCCACTATCATTTCTCATTGATCTTTTCCTCTGTTTGTTTCCTTACTCCTCACTACACCACAACCTTTGATCCCTTATATTTATCCATGGAGACACATCAAAAAAATAAATCTCACAAGAGAGGGAGTGTGGTCAATACTAAACCCTATGACATGCACTTGTTTTATGTTGAGATAATGTTCAGGAAGAATTTTCAAAGGGTTGGTTGCCTCTCTTTTTTCCAAAACATGCAGAGGGGACACTGTGAAGTAGCAAGGAAATTTGCATTACATTTTGATGGAATTAAGACTAAGGTGGGAAMCCTTGAGTTTGAGGTATCTGAAGACTCTATTGCAGCARCCAATGGGATTCCTAATACTAGTGAGAGGTGGTTAAAATCCATGATCCTAAATGYTGCCTTCTCCAAGGACTTCCTCAAACTAGACTATCAGACAGACAATTTGTCTAAGGGAGTTCCTAGAAGCCACCTWGTTGAAKGTTTTGATARAATGATGAAGATCATCTAGAGATAATTTACATGTGAGGGGAGGTTTAACATGTWATACCAGTACCATATAAGGATTTTCTACATTTTGCTGGTAAATATGCAATGGATATCCCTTTCTACCTTTTGATTTGCATGGGGAGGATGTCATATAGATTCCAATCCAAGTCCAAGGTCGTCGACACTAGTGTATTTCACTCTGGATTGATCTGGATGTTGGTGACGGAAGAGTTGAAGAATAGGAACATTCCTTGGGAGAAGTTCATTTTCTCTACCCACATGTAGCTGGATATGGCCTCTACTCCTCAGTCTAATATGAAGAGCCCTTTTCCCTCAACTAGTATTGCTTCAGCAGGAACAAGGAGGAAAATAAAAAGCAAAGCCACTACTCAAGAAAATAAGTCATAAATAAAATTGAATAAGAAGAGAGGGAGGTTCATCACTATCCACAGAGAGATTTTTTACCTCCTCATGCACCTGAATTGGAATAAGTCCCTTCATCCACCAAAGACACAACCAAGAGGGGAAGGAAATTGCATTTCTCTTGACCTGCTCCAGCAACTAACATCAAAATCAGGAAACCTTTTAATAGATCATCAACCCTCAAGGAGGACGTTGAAGCATAAGTCCTACCCAAGGTTTCATTTACAAGGAAAGAGAAAGATAAGGGCAAAGGAATTGAGAAGCATATTGGGGTGATATACAGAGCTCCTATGCAGCAAAAATAAAAAGATAAATCCATTGAGAAACTTGTTGAAGTTATCAACATCAGCACTCCACCTAGTAATCACACTTTCAAAAGGTTAATCAGACAACTCAGGGAGGCTAGGAAGGAGGTTGCTTGTTTGAAAGAAAAAAGTGTGACTGGAGAATTAAGATGAAGCATCTCATAGATATGTACAGTAACAACCTTGATTTGGAAATTTTTTTAGCAAGATGAGCCCTGCCTCTCCATAAGCAACTTAAGATACTCTACATGAAAAATAGAGGCTTTCAGTCTCAAAATAGAAAGCTCAAGGAAGAAATGCAACATTTCAAGGATGAATTGGCCCAGAAGAACCTAAATGTTTTGTTATAAGATGCAATTGAAAAAGATGAACCAATAGTCATGAAGAGTACACCTGCAGTCAAGAAGAGTATACCTACAAAGGAAAAACATGCTTCCATGATAGAGGGAAGCTCTCCTGCAACAAAGAGTGATAGGTTGATGAAGTAGTTGGGGGATATAAGATCCATTTTTTTGGGTGGTCTCTTTTTTCAAGAGTAAAGTGATCAAGGAAGTATAGTTTTTTTCCACCTATACAAGAATCTACAGGCTCCTAATCCATCAACTAAGTTTTTGTTCTTTTGAAGGATTGACCTCATCACACGAAAAAAACATAGACATTTTGTAGCTCCATGGCGCTTCTGAATTGTTTGTATAGTATGTTCTGCATTTCGCTACCTAATATGCTACAAAGTATCCTATCTGAAATATACAATGGCACTACCGATTCTGCAAAATGATACAAAATATCCTAGCTGAATTTAGCAATGGCGCTACCGAATCTACAAGAAAATTTGATTGATGGCATTACCAAATCCACAGAGTTGTTCTGATGAATGGTGCTACCAATTTTGCAGGACCATTTGAGGTGTGGCACTACCGAATCTACAGAATCAATTTCAGGAGGGGTGCTACGCAATTTCACATAGTCATTACAGAAGATTGGCACTACGAAAACTGCATACCTATTTTGGAGGAGGCGCTACGAAATCTATAGAGTTGTTTCGCAGAGGGTGCTACATAACTAGCTACCCAATGCACTATTGAATGACACTATAAATTGGCACCTGCGATCAAGGGATTCGAATTCATGACTTCTTTGGATGGTTGATGATGTGGAGAGCAGCGAGGATCATAGGTGGCAACATGGAGGCAACATACAACCCTTGGAGGACACTTGGAAATGAAAATAAATGCACCTAAAGAGATACATGTCATTTATTTATTGTTGGAGTGGTTGCCAACATGGTTCCTATTTTGTAGCAGTTTGTTAAGAGTTGTTATCACAGGTGTTACATTGGTAATTGTTTTAGAGAATACTAGGGGAGGGAGGTCAGATCGCACCTTTAGTTGTTTCCTTTCCTTTTTTGGTTATAAATACATATTCTAAATGATTAGTAAGGTTCAAATGTTTGAGTTGGGCTCCCTGATTATAATATTTTTGACTAAGTAGACTATTCTCTGGTTATGTATTGGACTTGCAAATTTTTTATTAATAGAAGTCAATTTCTCTTTATATCATCTTGTTGCCTATTATGTTTAAGTACTCATGATTGGATTATCCATATGAGATTGTTATGGTTGTGTTATGATGAATGTTTGATTATAATACTACTATGATTTTCTTCAGTGTTCTTTAAATTTGAATTCAAGAAGTTCTTGTGTTTGAGTTTTTCTTCCTTGGGTTGCTTGAAAACCTGATGTCAATAGCATACATTTACACCTCCCTCACTAAGTCTTCCTCCTATTCACTTTTACTCCCATTCACTAACTAAAGCTAATCAAGAACTCATTTTCTTATGCATGCTAGCCCAAATTTCTGAGTTAAAACATTATTATTCTAAGTCTTGTCCATTTGACCTTTAAATCACTCATTTACATTTACACATACTTTGATGTGTACTAGGATTATCCTCTTTGCAATCTGAGGTTGATTCTTAGTGCTAACAGGTGAGAGAGATGGGGAAGAGAGAGTATGGGGTAATAGGGGAGAGAGGGACAAATTTAAAGAGAGAGAGGGAGAGAGAGTGGAAGAGGGGGGAGATAGAGAGGATGTGGATGTGAGAGTGTGAGGCATGGCAAGGAAATGTCTAGGTCTAGGTATTTCCATGATTTTTCATGTCTAGGTATTTCCATGTCTAGTTCTTACCATGTATAGGAGTATGAGAGGGAGAGAGAGAGAGACATATAGTGGGGTAGAG
>SNQJ01S0252244.1:2208-12759 GCA_010110895.2 Picea sitchensis | reverse complement strand
ATGGAGAAAATTACAAACAACTAATATGGTTAATGTCTCCTTGAATGCATTTGGACTATATGCTTATGACAATATATTGATGATTGCCCATTAAATCAATTCCTTCTTGAACCAAGGAGGAAAGATCTCTTTTGCAGAACAATCTATGCCATCAAGCGCTGGTGGAAGCGATTCAGAGCTAGGAGAATTGAAGGTCTTTGAAGGAGGAGCACAGTTACGAAAGATAATACTAAAAACTTATTTGAACGACATTGCAAGTCCTGTACAGATAGACAAAAATAGGGACTTGATGGGTTATACTTTTGAGATTATCAATATAGTTGGTAAAGACTTCCGCAACATTGGTTACTGGTCAAAGCGAATGGGCTTATCAGTTACCCCTCTAGAAAATACAACCAACAATGATAATCAATCTCATATAAATCCAAAACTCTCTGA
The DNA here is from genome assembly GCA_010110895.2 of Picea sitchensis. Lineage (NCBI taxonomy): Eukaryota > Viridiplantae > Streptophyta > Pinopsida > Pinales > Pinaceae > Picea > Picea sitchensis. The sequence continues at coordinate 12,321 of SNQJ01S0252244.1, read as the reverse complement.
TATCATATGGCCCGATGAAAGAGAAACAATGCCACGAGGTTGGGCAAGTGGCAAGCAACTTGTAATTGGTGTACCTAGAAAGGCAAGGTTCAAAGAGTTTGTAAATGTGACAATAATAGAAGGGAGAATCATGGTGAACATATATTGTATTGATGTGTTTGTTGCTGCAGTGGAATTTCTTTCTTACACTGTCCAGTACACATTTAGATCTTATGGAACAAGGAATTCTACTGCCAATTATGATGATCTCGTGGAGCAGGTCGCTTTACAGGTTGGTATTTGTTAAAATTTAATGAAGTGTATCTTAGTTAGTAGCCTAATTGTTCATGTGAAAATGTGTTTACCCTAGGAATAATCTAACAACTATTCTTGCAGAGCCTTGGATAATTTATCTTGTAGTCTGAAAATAAGTATATGCATGCTACTTCAGTGCAACTGATCCTAGTTAAACTCCTGCTGAATTTTGATGCAGTGATATGAGACATTTTGATTGTCAAAAATCGGTCGAACATTGTGGACCTCATACAACCTTATTTAGCAACATGCCTCATTGTGGTGGTTCCTGTAAAAGAGATAGATTCCAACGCATGGGATTTACTGCATCCATTTTCAACAGAGATGTGGTGTACGACTGTTGCCTTTTGTCTCATCATAGGAGATGTTGTGTGGACTCTAGAGCATAGAATAAACCATGAGTTTTGAGGGCCTCCAATGAAGAAAGTTAGTAATGTTCTCTGGTATGTGCAATGTCATATATCTGTTTAACTTTGATTTATTTTCTTGCCAGTGGAGTGCCTCCAGATTGGTCATTTGATATAATTAAGATTAAACAACATAGATTATATCAGTGATGTTGGGATTTGGTGACAACGAATTCCTCAAAGGATGGATTTGGATCCTATTATTATGCGTTGATTACAACCAAATAAACCAAGTTAGAATATGGATAGGGATTGCATTTAATAATCAATTTCTTGTAAATGTATATAAATACATGTAAGCCTGTAGAGGCAAAGAGAGAGACATAGTGAGAACTTGCTAGTATGATGTAATCTCCATGATATGAATAATAAGAAAATCAATGCTTACTTGGTGGACGCAGCCCAACGTTTGGGTGAACCACGTAAAATTCCTATGTTTCTTATCTGTGTGATTGTTAATTATCATATGTGAATTGTGTTTTCCACATTTACAATTCTAACAAGTGGTATTAGAGATGGTTAGAGGAGAGGGTGTCAAATTTTGGAGGAGAAGCAACATATGTGTGAGGTGCGTCGATTTCTATATCGCCGCAAATCCCTTATCTCGAAGGGTGCAACGTCTTATTACCCAGACTTACCCTGGTGCAAAAATACTGAAATCACTAGGGTTTAGGGTTGAGGAACAGTGTGTAGATATTTCAAAAAATCCACACTCCAAGTGTATCTGGAAGTGCACATACCCTTTTAAGATCGCCGCACTCCGGTGGTAGCGTGAGGTGCGACGACTCCCTATAAAACAAAAGCCGCCATCTCCTTTAATTTATTCACATGTTTTTTATGAAGTAAAAGGAATTTAAGGCATGGTGCGAATTTAAGGTATGAAGTCTTTTATAAATCAAATGTCACGATCTTTAAAGAATTTATGGTATGCTCTTTTGTTTTTGAAAAGTTTAAAGTATTAAATAGACGGGTGGAGGGGTGTATGAAAAAGGTGAATTTGTATTATAATGCATATCATACAAGTGGGTGGATACCTTATATAATATATTTTAGGTGGCATTTTTTTATATATTATTAAAAGGTTTTTTAATTGAACTTTTTTATCAATCATTCCTCTACATTATTTTTAAAGGGGTATTGGTTATTATAAGCAGTGATTTGGGCATTAGGATATTTTGTGCTAATGGCTAAGATGCAAAGTTCGAAGTTTGAAGTTGAAAAGTTCAGCGATAAAAGAAACTTTGAGATCTGGAAGCTTAAGAGGCAGGATTTACTGGTGCAACAAGGGTTGCAAAAAGCATTGGCAGGCAAGTCAAAGAAACCAACAACCATGAAGAATGAGGAATGGGAAGATTTGGATGCAAAATCTCTTAGTACCATTCGTTTATGTCTGGCGGATGATGTTCTGTTTAATATCATAGGAGAGGATACAACATCAGGCTTATGGAGCAAGTTGGAAAGTCTATATATGACGAAGTCTTTGACGAGCATAATCTACTCGTAGATATAGTTGTACAGTTTGCGGATGAAAGAAGGTACAAAAGTTGTTGACCATTTAAATACCTTCAATACCCTTATAGTTCAATTGACTAGTATGGAAGTTAAATTCGAAGATGAAGATAAGGCTATTACACTATTGTGTTTGTTTCTTGAGTCTTGGGACAATCTAGTCACCTCTATTAGCTTTCGCTCAACAAATGTTTTAGATTATGACTCTGTTGTGGGAGCTTTGTTGGCTGAGGAGATGAGGAGAAAATATAGTAAATAAACCTCAACTTCAGAGGCGATGTTGGTCAGACGTCAAACTAAAGAGAAGAATGAGAGAAGTTTTTCTCGATCTAATTCAAGACACAGAAATGGTAAAGAAAAATTCTGGTACTGTGGAAAACATGACATCTCAAGAAAGATTGCTATAAAAGAAAGGAATTTGAGGAAAACTCTACGGAGGAAGCAAATTTGGCTGTAACAAATTTAGGTATGAAAGATCAAGTTTTATCTATTTCTAGTAATTTACAATATCAAGAAGAATGGAAGTTAGATTCAGGTGCCTCCCACCACATGTGCTCACATAGAAATTGGTTCATTTCTTACCAATCTGTTGATGAGGGTGTAGTGTTTATGGGAAATGGTATTCCCTGTAAAACTGTTGGGGTTGACATTATTAGAATTAGGATGTTCAATGATATTTTTATGGAATTAACGGATGTTAGATATGTACCTAAGCTTAAATCAAATTTGATTTCATTGGGAGTGTTGGATTCTTGTGGATATAAGTATACAGGTCAAGGTGGAGCAATGACATTGTCGAAAGGTAGTTTAGTAGTGATGAAGGCAACAAAGATTGATAACCTTTATAAGCTGGAAGGGAGTACTGAAGTAGCATCTGAAGTGATAGATGTATCTTCTTGTTTATGGCAGAAGCATCAAGGTCATAAGAGAAATAAATAATTGTAGGTATTGGTAAGTGGTAAATCATTTCCAGACTTAAAATCTTTGTTTCTGAATTCCTTCTTGTTTTATATCTCTGCAAGTTATAATGGTGGTATAAAGGGATGTTGTGTGTGGGATCCTACTTCTCACAAGGTCATCATTGATAGATATATAGTATGTATGGAACAACCAAAAGGGTTGATTCAAGAGTGCAATGGTAAATTTGTTTGCATGCTAGAAAACTCATTGTATGGCCTATTGGTACCCAGACAAATATACAAGAGGTGTGAATCCTTCATAGTGAGTCAGAATTTTTCAAAGGGTAGGAATGACTATACAGTTTATAGTACATTCACAATCTTGATGTTATTTGTTGATGATATGCTTGATGCAAGACGAATCATGGATAAAATCAGTAAGAAAATGACTCAGGTGGACATGACAATTCAGATGAGGGATCAAGGAGAAGCAAAAAAACTTATGGGCATGGAAGTACACAGTGATGGTAATGGTAAGATGTGGTTGGAGTTCAGTATGAACATTGTAAAACCAATTTTTATCCCTCTTGCTTTCCATTATAAGTTTTCTTCAAGCATAGGGCCTGTCCATAAAGAAGAAAAGGTTATGTCTCATGTAAGTTCAGTAGGAGGTATGTTGTATGTGATGAAATGGTTAAGACCAAATATTTCACATGCTAATGATGTTGTCATATACATGACAGATTTAGGGGCTGCAGTGAAATGGTTGCGTCAGCATTTGAGAAGCACAAATGTCACCTATAATGGTTACACTGAGATGGTCTGTGATTATTGTAATGTATATTTTACAGGTGTTTTGGATAGAAGGAAACCTATCAATAAATGTGTCTCACAATACAGTTGTGGAGGACATGTTGGAGGTGGAGTAACCCCTCAGTAAATCCAAACTCGTGCAAGTCACACAGGAGAGATCATGAAACCATTTTTATTAGAGAAGCTACAATGGTGCTTGGCTTCTCTTGACTTGCATAAAAGGTGATGAACAAAAGGAAAGAGCAAGGTATCAGGTTAATTGTTGTCAAGGTGGAGATTGTTGGGATTCAGTGACACTAGATTCATCAAAGGATGGATTTGGATCCTATTATTCTTCGTTGGTTACAACCACATAGACCAAGTTAGAATATGGATAGGGATTGCATTTAATAATCAGTTTCTTGTAAATGTATATAAATACATGTAAGCCCGTAGAAGCAAAGAGAGAGACAGAGTGAGAACTTGCTAGTCTGTTGTAATCTCCGTGATCTAAATAATAAGACAATCGATGCCTATTCTTGGTGGGCGTAGCCCAACGTTTGGGTGAACCACGTGAAATACCTGTGTTTCTTATTTGTGTGATTGTTAATTATCATATGTGAATTGTGTTTTCCACATTTACAATTCTAACAAGTGATAGGTAAGAAATTTTTTTGTCATTTAATAGGTACTAATTTATGCTACCACAAAAAGAGTTGAAACCAAGCTTTGAAGATATGTTATCGTTCTCAACCCCTTTTTTTTTAGCACAAGGAGATTGATATGAATCGAATTGTTGTACAAAAAGAAGTCATTGAAGTTGTCGTGAGAGGAACTCTGAATGCTCTCAAGTCCTGCACAACGACCCAAAGTGTAAGGTGTGTGGTTTACACTTCATCTGCAAGTGTTGCTTCTTTTCCAGAGAAACTAGTGGAAATCATCGATGAATCATGTTGGAGCTCAGTAGATTTCATTAGACAAAATTAACCCCACGGTTGGGTAAGTTTATTGCAGGAGTTTATAATTTAAATTGATTGCATGCATGCATATGTATTATGTGTCAAAAACCTTGGCAGACCAAGCTGCCATGTAGTTTGCTAAAGAAAACAAAATGGAAGTGGTGAGTATTGTGCCAATGACAGTAGCGGGTCCTTGGCTAACAACGGGAGTTCCCTCTAGCGTGGATGTAACCATGTCCCCCATCACAGGTTTAACAAAATTTACATAATTTCTTTGTTATTGATAAGCCACAACACTTAACTTTTTTCCACCATCATGTTTTATTTAATAGAAAACACAGCTATGTGGTTTTCTTTTTCTAATGCAATGCTTTTTATGTGAGAAGTTTAAAGTATCTAATGCAATGCTCTTTTTTTTATCATTAAGTCTCTGCATATTTTCAATTCAAATAAAATAATATCAATGACCCAAAATCATGGTTGATTTTTTTATCTTTAACTCTCTGCATATTTTTAATTCAAATAAAATCATATCAATGACTCAAAACCATGGTTGAATTGCAAGAAACACACAGTGTCAAAGAATATTGAAGTCTATTGTGACATCCTTTGTTCATATTGAAGATGTGTGTAGAGCTCATGTGTTTTTGATGGAACTCTCGTTGTCGAGAGTCCAAGATAGCCATCCAATAAGTAGTCCCTTGCTCTCATCTTTTATTTTCAAGGCCACCATTATGCATGAGTCAATTATGATTTTTGTGAGTATATTTTCTTGTGTACAGGTTGGAGAGTGCAGAGTTTGATGGTGGTGCTATAACTATGTCATCCGATCTAGGATTTACTTATAGATATGATATGGGTGACATCATCGACCAAACCTTGCAACATTTCTATAATCTTGGCATACAAATTAAATAATTTATGTTAAAGATGCACTGAATAAATTATTGTATATATTGGTAGAAACTAGACGAAAAGTTATAAAATATCCATCTAGGTTGAAGGTAATGTCTGCAACCTTGATGGTCCACTTGAATTCTTCTTAATACTATGCATTTGGGGTTGAAAGTCAATATAAATAAATGTTTGAGTGACGAGGTCCTCTCTCTTTCTTTTGTGTGTTTTGTAAAGAGGGGTAGTCAGGGAATTGCAACTACCTTATGCTATATTTGCAGTATTGCATATTTTATATTTGCACTATTGCATGTCAAAAGTAATATAAGTCTTCTTTGGAATATGAAGTCATCCATAGAAATTTTATACATGCTACATGTCTTTTACGGTTTTCTTTTGCCACAAGTTTGACATTTTCACTTTTGTAATATGTTAGTGAATTATTTTTTCCAAACATTGATGAATATTGTGCCCATAAAATCCAACGACAAACGCGGTGTAACACATGCATACTATGTTTCCAAATATGGGAAAAAGTGGATTCAGATTCGATCTCGTACCGTCATAGACAACTATGTCTGCTATGTTATGTATCATTCTGCTAAGGTCTATAGCTACCGTACCTGCCTAAGATCTGCTTGAATCAACGTCCATAAGCGGATTGGGACCAACCTCGGTCCTAGTCATTATGGTGAGAGCCGACGAAGGGATTGTTACACAGAATTCCCACTTAATCGCTTCCAAATATGGGCAAAAGTGGATTCGTATCATTATGCTCAGGTTGTTGATATTATGGTAGCCGCGGGAGGTATTTACCTCCATGTGTGAACCTGACGAGAATAGAAGACTCTGAGAAGAAAGAGAAACCCTAATGAGTTGGCTAGTAACCCTAGAAGACTTGTCGGCTCAAGAAGATAATATGTATTAGGTTATTAGCCTCTAAGAGAAGAAGTCGGCTAAAAGAATTAATATATACTGAACAGACAGGTACCTAGAAAGAGAAGTCAGCCCCAGTAAGTCTGCCAGAACCACTATAAATATAGGGCGCTAGTCTCTCATTTGACACATCTCAGTGCAGTTGCAGAGAGCCAGTTATGTGCAGTGCAGTTGCAGTCTTGTGCGCAGGTTTGGAGGAGAGTTGTTGGTGCAACTAGCAGTTACGTTTTGTCTTGGACTATCTCTTGGCTAGGGTTTGGACTATCTGATCAGCTCTTTTTGATGCACTATCCTTGGGGAAAGGTGCGCTACCCTTTGTATGGCTATCTAGCCTAGGGTTTGCTTCCGGAATGATTCTCTGTCAAGGTTAAGGTGCTCGGAGGGTGGCTTCGGCCTATGGTTGGGTGACAAGGGTATTGTCAATGGTAAAACGAGCACACATCCTTCATATTCTAATAGGTTATGGTCCCACACCTCCATCATTCAGTCTAAAATGCTGGAAGGAAACATAGCCGCTAGGATATTGAGCTCGCTGAGGAACTGTCGCTAGGGTTACTAGCAGAAGAAACTTCCAAGACATTGTCACTAGGGTTACTAGCAGGTGTAGTTACAGAAACCCTAATCCTCTTGTTGAGGCATCTTAAGTGAAGGTATTGACCTAATCTCTGGATAGATCAGTGCACCCTAGCCTAGCGCATCTCCTGGTACTCTCAGCAAGCCAAGACGTTAAGTTTGATTTTGTAGTCAAATCTAGGGTTTGACCAAGTCAAAGCAGCCATGACTTATTCTATGAAGTCATAGAACAAGTTAGATGGAGCCTCTAACTTCAGAGTGTGTAAGACAAGGATTGACCTCATCCTTGCCAAGAATAAAGTGTTGGATATCGTGAAAGGAAAAGAGAAGGAACCACAGAACGTTGCAGTTATGGAGAAGCTCAAAGACGGTGACATCAATGCCATGAGTATCATAGTGGAATCTATAAAATACCACTTGATACCCTACATATCCCATCTTGACTCATCAAAGAATATGTACAATGCCCTAACAAATCTCTTCTCGGTCAGAAACATTGGACAAGTTATGATTCTGAAGAATGAGCTCCATGACATGAAGATGAATGATGAGGACATCATAACATCATACTTTGTGAGGATCTCCCAGTTAAGAAGATTAACTACAAGCTATTGAAGAGATCATTTCAGAGAAGGAATTGGTAAACATAGTACTCAATGGCCTTCCCAAGACGCGGGATGCATTTTCCGCAAGCATGAACACAAGAAAGGAGTATCCGACATTTGAATAACTTTGGACTTGTTGTACTCAATAAGAATCAAGGATCAGTGCAAAAGAGAAACCCCAAAAGAAGTATGATGATCAAGCCTTCACAACAAGATTCAAGAACTTCAGGAACAAAAGGAAGGTTGGTTCAAGGAGGAAGACAAATCAAGAGAAAGACATTTCAGAAATACAATGCTTCAACTGTCAAAAGAATGGTCACTACAAGAATCATTTTCCCAAGCTAAGGAAAAGGAAGGAGAAACACGAAGCATCAATTTCCGAAGAAAAGGAACCTACAAAGAAGACTAAGAAGGATGAAAGAGACTTCTTCTTTTAAAGGTAACAATACTCTTCTTGTTTCTTGTACATATCTCGTTTGTATCGTCTCTATACATATCTTGTATATCTATCCCTTGAAAGATAATGTATTCGAAGAACTATACCTATGGAAGAACAACAAGATAAGGATTGATATCATTAGATAATACACATGAAAGGATGAAATACGTTGAATCAATCATGAAGAGACTCAGAAGAAGCAAAGAAAGAAAGAAGTCAGAGAAAGACTTATAACGTTTTTTTGTAGAAGACAACAAGATGGAATCGTGGACTCTGTTAGACAGAGAGAGCCAATTATATATTGCAGAAGACAATAAGGATGCAGACGGAAGCATGGACTTTGTTAGACGGAGGGAGCCGATTATATGCACTCATACATAAAGCAAGGATTAGGAGGGAGATAATCCTATGATCCATTAAAATGATGAAGTATGGTAGCACCCATGAAAGACAGTACGTGTTCAGTTCAACCGCAAAAGAAGTTTTCTTCGAAGAGAAGCCTTAAAAGATCCCTAGTTGTCCATCCACATCCGTGATCCTATGATGAAAGAAATAAATGGATTCCTTATGGCATGGAATATATAAGAAACTCCATGGACCCAAGAGATAAAGAAAAACATCAGAAAGAACATGAAGATTCCAAGAAAGAAAGAGAAGCCAGAACAACCAGTCATTATATTAAGAATCATAAGATTACCAGTCTGATATGAACTCAATAAAAGCAATCAAGAAAATGAATTGAAATTTGTGATGAAGAATAGTGTATGAAAGACTTATGAATGAAAGCATTGCGAGATCTAGAACCAGTGATTCTCCCAGATGGAGGGAGAAGACTATGATGATTACCTGTTGCAGTACACCAGACATATCTCTACATGAGTCATTATATCATCTGCAACATCCATGAGTTGGAGTTCTACATCAGATGAATGCAAATAATTTTCTCCACATAAATTGAATAAAGAGCGTATGAAGAGAAACCTCAAGACTTTGAGGCATACCAGAAAGAGACCCTTGCATGCAAATAGAAGAAGACAACTTGGTGGAGAACCTCCAGTGCATAGCATAAGCGTGGTGAATATTTCCTATAACAGAGATATTGTATCAAGATGATTACTCAGTAGATCAGATCTCATGATGACATAAGAAGTGCCACATGGATATGTTCTAGTTTTCCAACAATGATATACTCTATTTGTTCAGAGCTAGATGAAGCCTTCACAGAAAATCAGTGTTCCAGACTAAAGTACATTATCTCTGATGAAGTCCAGAAAGGAGAAAGTGGTTCTCCAATACATATCTCCACAGATGAGAAGATAAGCAGACATTTTGGAAAAACTTCTATCCAAGATGAAAGAGTTTGCGTACTCAAGCTGAAGCTCGTGGAAACAACTTCCTTATTGAAAAAGGAAGAGATGACTCCCAGGTTGGGAGGGAGAACTGAAAATATTATTGAAGACATTCATTTTCAAGATTGAAAAATAGTCCATCTTGGACAAATGCTTTCCTGTTCGGAAAGTGGATTGAGATTTTTGACGGACAACGATTTCCCATTGTGGTTAACACGGGAAATGGTCCAGATTGCTGATGTATCGTAGACAACGACTTCCCATTGTGGTTAACATGGGGAGTGGTCTAGGGCAGTCTCTCTTCTTGATGGTTACTCAAGAAGACTGGCCCGCCTCGCCGGACAACGATTTCTCATTGTGGTTAACATGAGGAATGGTTCGTTTTGGAGGTTGATACAGGACAGTCTTTTCCTCTTGTGGTTAACAGAGGAAATGGTCCGGACAGTCATTCCTTAGG
>SNQJ01S0252243.1:0-12759 GCA_010110895.2 Picea sitchensis | reverse complement strand
GAGAGTTGTACTGCGGAGTGTTTCCCTCTTGTTGTACTTCGCCTTGAATCTTGTATAGGTCTCTCGATCTTTCATGCATGAGATCATAAGCTCTACAATCCCGATAATCATGCCCCACTGATTTATAGAATGTACAATACCAGTTTGTGTGTCTGGACATACTTCTGCATGTAGTAGCACTCACCTGGGCAATGCCTATTTCTGCATACATCGCACCGGGGTAGGTTAACTTGATTTAAGGGGCTCGGTGCCCCTGATGCCAATTAGTCATGAAATAAGGGACACTGTTCCTTATCATGGCCTTTATATATGCATATTACACACCAGATATCTTCCTTTTTGTCTTTTCCCTTATCTTTCTTCATATCCTCGACCTGTAAAGACAAACTAGTTAGCTGGCTCATGATATGGCTAATGCCTGAGCTAGATTCTCCCATTGGTGTTGATTCAAGCTTCATGGTGATCTCCAAAGCTTCTGCCTGAGATGAAATCTTCGGCTGCACCAGAGGGATCCTTATGTGTGGTAACAACGCAATGATGAACCATTCTTTGTTCTGTTCGTCGGGGATCTAGAAAGTTAATCGACCTGTCAGGGTCTTGAATCTTTGGTCGAACTCCCAAACAGGTTCTACTACCTTTTGTTTAATCTCTTTTAGTTCTGTAATACATTGTGACTCCGACTTAGGTTTCTTAAACTCTGCAATCAACACATTCTTGATCTCATTTAGGGGCTTAGGCTGTGCTAGTCCTTGGACAAGTTTCATGTACCAGCTCAGTGCGCGGTCCCTTAGCGTAGTGCTAAACTGGGTTCTCTTGATGGCTTCATCGGTGATACTTTTAATATTCCATATGGCCTCACACAAAAACCAATGATGATATGGATCTTCAGATCCATCTCCTCTAAATATAGGGAGTCTCATTTCATCTGCCATAGATCTGACTAGGGTTCTTGTCTGAGTAGATGCTGAGCTACTAGTAACAGTACTCTGAAGACTTTGGTGGTTCTGACTATTCTGGATGCTAAGTATTGTTGGGACAACATGAGGATTAACGTTACTTACTTTAGTAGTTCGCACAGTTCCTAAGGTTTCTGGCTTGTTTTGGCGTAGTTCTTCAGCTTTCCCTTCTTCTGTTCTTGTGGGCTTTGGATGCTCCTCGTCAGTTCGATCTACCTCTTATCCACTATAGAAACCCTCTTCCCCGTAGTTTTTCTTTAACAAGTTCTCAAGGTGAACTCCTCAGAATACTTTCCCACTGCACGTATGTCTTGCTTCTGTGTCATTATCGTTGTTCGAGATCTTGAACATTAGCCTTTTCAGGTCCGATCAATCTACTGTATCTTCAAGATGTGGTTTTCATGCAAGAGCATCTTGATTCTTAGCTTCAGGAAGTGAAATTTTTTTCCTTTGGGTCCTTTGAAAAAGTATCTCTCGGCTTGGCTATACGATTCTGTTCTGTCAAAAACAAACTCGGTGATATACCCTCCAATGGTACTATCAAACTAGTGATCTACTACTCTGGATACAATGTTGTCGACTCTCTTGACCTTCTGGATCAATGCTAGTGTCCAAACCATAGGAGGTCTAGATTTGATTTCAAACTATGTGTCAGCTAACCTGGCCAACCACTCATGTAGCTCCTGATGGATTCCTCCAAAGAATATCTCGTGAATGTCGGTGAAGATGTATCTTTGTATCCAATCTTGAGTGATTATTTTAGGGTTTTTGTTCTGGGCTTCAACGAAGTCCTTCTCTTGGTCCTCTATCCACTTCTGAATCTCTGTATTCAACGGGAACCACCTTGACATTCCCTTAAAAATATTCCTGTCCTGGAAATGAAACCATTTGTTGGCACAGGGGAAAACCCAGGGTTCAGCTCCAAGAGCGCACCAACAAGCCCTAGCTATTGGCCCTTTTGGCAGCACCTGCGAAGCAACTATGAGGGGGTTGCAGGACAAAGATGTCTACAACCAGGGGCATATCAAGTGGTTCTTATTACGAAAACAACATAACATGCATTTACCATTCAACTAGCTAGATATATCCTTCACACCTATGGATCTGATCTAATACAATGATGCAGATAACAATTTAACAACAATAGAGCTCAAAGCATCAATCACACACACAACAATAGATGTACGTGGTTCACCCTCTCTCTAGGGCTACGTCCACAGAACTGTGGTTATGATATATTAAGATAAAGCTTACAGTTCTGATCTCCTCTCTTGGCCAGCAGATCCTTTATCTTCTCTCTCTCCTTCTCCCCCTCTTGTGCACCCAGTTGCAGGACTCGATCTTCGCACCCAGCTGAAGATCTTACGATACCAGAAGGCTCTCTCTCAGAACACTCCTCTCACCCCTAATACAATATTCTCCCAATGAACACTAATCAATAACAAGGCAAATCCACAGTACCGACCTGACCTAGGTCCTCTCGACCTCTATTTATACATTATAATCTCTCACCAACAGCCTCAGGTCGAAACCTAGGTGTCAAAAACCCTAATTACCAAAACCCTAGGTGTCTACAACCCTAGGTCACTTTGGCCCATTCTTTTCGGGCTTCACCAGCTTGTCTTTCCTTCTTCATCTCGTGGTGCTCCAAGTCATCTAATGTTGGCTTTTTCCACTTCCTAAATCATCCTCGGTCCATCTTCCTTGCTAATCTGTCATCCTTGATCTCCTCATCCAACGACTTGCTTTTACTCACTTCGCTCCATCTTTTCTGTTCTTTTGCTCACTTTGACCTAATGACAGTCACTGTGTCTCCCGCGAAGCTCACTTTTTACCTTTTCTTCCTTGTTCTTTGCTTCCTTCCATAACCAAGGGCCAACAATGCTACCATGCAAAATTTACAACTTATATAATATATATGCATAATAATGAATTTAACACATTTAACATAGAATTACGGCTACCATACAGATGCAATTGAGATTAACAGTAAGTCCACATGCAACAGAACACATGATACATTTCAAGTAACCCAAACATGCATACAATACATAATTAAGCACATAAATGATACTTATATTTTAGCTGGAGTAAATCCACCAACTGCATGCGGACCTTCCATGAACCTCTTAGCCTTAGACCGCGCTGCTCATCACTCTCAGCAGTAGGTCAACCCTGAGCTGGGACTAAACTCCACCAGGCAAGGGAATTATAGGCTTGCCAAGGACAACAAGGAAGTTGCACAAAACAACAGGAAGGATATTTTATTCCAGGAGCCACTTACGCCCACAACTGACAGACCCTCATTCCCCACACACCTGCTCCACCCCAGGAGAGTACACCTTCACTACTACAAGTCCAACGACCATTACACCTCCCTTACCTTGGGCTTCTACAACAAGCTAGACCAGAAGTATCAGAGTACTGTAGCTGCTACAGGACTCCCTTCAAGGAGAACTCACTTTCGAGGAGACTCTCTCACCTGGGAGATCTGCTCACAGGCCTGACAACCTGCTTCTTCAATTAAGCTCCTAAGCAATACTGCAACAAAATTCGTTTAGAATATGGGTGAAAACAGCAACAAGAAATAGTTATGGACACCAAAAATGGTAACAACCTAACACTAAGACACAACACGACTCAGGCGAACACAAGGCAACAACCCCAACCGGTTGAGGCATGAACTCAGATTTGTAGTGTGGATAAACCTAGGTTCACAGGAAACACAGGTCAGATTTTCTCTCCCAGACTGGTTTCTTAGATGTGCGAGGTTATGCAGAGGGAAGATGGAAAGGCCCCAATGGGTTAGATGACGGATTGGAAATGGAAAGTGAACCCCCTTTCTGTGAGCGATTTTCTCAACTGTGCGTAGGTAACCAGAGGTCGACGTCCGAGGCCAACGAGTTCAGGCGGAGGATGGAAGAATGACTAGCGAACTCAGGCGAAGGATGGTAGAATGACTCACGAACCCCCAAATCAGCTGACCATTTATCTCTTAATTGCATGAGCCCAGGTTGACACTTGTCTTCCTGGAGATGCATGCACTCCATTTAGCCTACGTCCCACTTTCCAGGAACTTAGGATAACAAAAACATATCATGTTCACCTTAGTCTTCAGGAAATAATATCAAAATATTAATCCTCCAGAGGTAAGCCCCCTAGCTTAGCCCCTAGGCCTAGATACTTAGCCCCCGCTTCCTTACCCTACCTAGTGGAGCTTAGTCCCCCATAACTCTTCTTCATGGTCGGTCTACACACAACAGTGTTTATATTTTTAGTAATGTTCTGCATAATTACATATAAAAAAATCAAGCTCATTGGCCTTGGCATATGGCTCACCAACCTAATAAACACATAAGTCTTCCAGCTTATAACCACTTGGCTCACCAGCCTATAAGAAAAATTTACAATTCAGAAGGGGCTCGACCTTGGGGTATTACAATCCCCTCCCCTTATTTTTTCACTGTCCTCAGTGCAACTTATTTACAAAACAACAACAAGATTTCCAAAATATTAAAAAAATATGTGGGTACTTTGCCCACATAGCATCTTCATGCTCCCATGTTGCATCCTCAGGAACGTACTTGGTCCACTGGAATTTTACAAGCCCTATGGCTCGATTCTGGAGCTGCTTGCTTTTCCGGTCCAGTATAAGCACCAGATGCACCTGCAAGACACCTTCTTGCTCCACCTGAATCACATTCCAATCAATTACATGATTACCATCAGATATATATTTCTTATGCAATGAAATATGAAACACATTATGTCCAGTCATGGATGCAGACAATGCAAGCATATATGCAATTGGTCCAATCCTTTCTAGGATTTCAAATGGTCCACAAAATTTGGCTGCCAACTTCGAACAGTTTCCCAACTTCAGGGAACTTCTGTTGGCTTTCACTTTTAGGAAAACATGATCAACCACTTTAAACTCCCAGTGGGTCATGTTCTTATCAACATAACTCTTCTACCTGTCTTGGGCAACTTTCAAATTCTGCTTAATCTTCAACATTTGTTCTTCCATTTCCTTGAGCAAATCTGGTCCAACTACTTCTCTATCAACTAGGTTATCTCATCTTACTGGAGTGTTTCACTTTCTGCCGTAAAGTGTGTCAAACAGGCTCATCTTCAATGATGCTTGATACCCATTGTTGTGGGCAAATTATACCAAGTGTAGGTAGTCTTCCCATTTAGATGGTTTTTCCATCACATACATCCTTAACATGTATTCTATCACTTGGTTCACCCTCTCTGTCTGTCCATCAGATTTAGGATGGTAAGCAGTGCTGAAGTTCAGATTCGTTCTGAACCCTCTAAATAACCCTTTCCAGAATTTTGAGGTGAATTTCGGGTCTCTGTTAGACACAATTGTCTTGGGAACAACATGAAATCGTGATATTTCCCTCATAAAGATATCGACAACATTAGCTTCCTTGTGAGTAGTCTTTAATGGAATAAAATGGGCAGCTTTCATAAGCTTGTCCACCACCATCATGATTGAATCATGCTACTTGCCTGTTCTGGGCAATCCTGTGATGAAATCCATTGTCACTACCTCCCACTTCCACTCAGGGATGGGTAAAGGCTGTAGCAACCCTACTGGGTGCCTGTGATCAACTTTAACCTTCTGGCATTCCATACATCTGACGATATATTCTGCAATTTATTTCTTCATACCTAACCAAAAGTAACGGCTCTTGACTGTTGCCACAATTTTCTGATATCCAGGGTGCCCAGCATAAGGTAGATTATGCATTTCATTCAAAATCATAAGTTTCAAGTCTTGGACATTAGGTACATAAATTATGTTCTTGTACATAAGTATTCCATCAGCCTCTAATTTATAATTTTCCACTTTTTGTAGCATCTTACCATGTTGTAGCTTTGCTACCAAATCCATGTACTGCAAATCTGCATTTGCAGCTTCCAAAATTATGCCCTTAATGTTAGTTTGGTACATGCTAATGGTTGTAGCATGTAGTTCATGCATTCTCCTGCTGAGTGCATCAACCACTTTGTTCTCTTTTCCTTTGATATGCTTGATATCAAAATCATACTCACAAAGGAATTCCAACCATCTACTTTGCCTAGAATTTAAGGTTGGATGATCAAACAAATACTTCAGCCCGTTATGGTCTGTCCTCAGTTCAAACCTCCTTCTCATGAGGTAATGCCTCCATTTCTTCAGAGCGTGAGCGATGGCTGCCAACACCAAATCATGAGTTGCATAGTTCCTTTCGTGCTCTTTTAAATTTTTGGATTCATAACAAATTATGAAACCATTCTGACCGAGGAATCCTCCCATTTCTTCTTTTCATTCATCTGTACACACTACAAAGTTTTCATTCAGATTTGCAATCCTCAGGATTGGAGCACTGGTTAAAAACTGCTTCAATCACTGGAATCTTTTTTCACATTCTTCTGTCCACTGAAATATATTTTCCTTCCTTTGTAAGGAAGTGATAGGGTGAGCTATCCTTGAGAACCCTACAATGAACCTTCTATAATATCCAACTAGACCCATAAAGGATATGGCTTCTATCACATTCTTTGGTGATGACCATTCTATGATGGCTTCAATCTTCTCAGGATCTACGACTATCCCATCCTTTGAGATAATGTGCCCCAAGCAATGGAACTGCTTTTGATAAAATGATAATTTTCTCAAGTTAGCATACAACTGGTGCTCCCTTAGCACTTGCAACACCATCCACAGATGTTGTTCATGCTCTTCCTCCGACTTGGAATACACCAGAATTTCATCCAAAAACACCATTACAAACTTGTCCATATATTCCATGAATACGCCATTCATTAGGCACATAAAGACAACGAGTGCATTCGACAACCCAAATGGCACCACTGTGAATTCATAGTGACCATACCTTGGTCTGAAGATGGTCTTGCTGATGTCTTCATCCTTTATTCTTAACTAGTGATATCCTGATCTAAGATCTATTTTCGAAAATATCTTAGCACCCTTCAACTGGTCAAAGAGATCGTCGATCCTTGGCAGAGGATACTTGTTCTTTACAGTCACTTTTTTCAACTATCTGAAATCAATACATAATCTCAACGTCCCATCCTTCTTCTTCATGAACAGGACCAGGGTGCCCCAAGGTGACACACTTGGGCGTATATACCCCTTCTTCAGAATCTCTTTAACCTACAATTGCAGTTCTTTCATCTCCGATGTACTCATTCTGTAAGGAGTTTTTGACACTGGAGCTGCTCCAGGAATCAAGTTTACAAAGAAGTCAATATCTCTCTTCGGGGGTAATCTGGGTACCTCCTAGAATACATCTTTAAACTCTTTTAGTACTGCATGATCTTTGATCTTTGATACTTTATCCTTAGGTGCTTCCTCCATGTGGGCTGCAAATAATTGACAGCCTTTCCTGTAGCACTTCTTCAGTTGTATTGCTGAGATTTCCCTGATAGTAACAATTCTGGGAATTCCTTGTACTATTTTCTAATTCCCCTCCTCATCCAGGCAAGTGAATGCCTTATTACGACAGTCTAGGATGGCATGGTGTTGGTCCAACCAATCCATCCCAATTAGAAAGTCATAGGAACCTAAAGACAAAATGTTCAATTCATCCCTTGTGTTCAGTCCATTCATGTCCATTGGACATGACTTAACCAACTCCGTAACCTTTCTCTTGGTTCCTGTAGCCAGTTGCACTAACCAAGATTTTCCATGTTTGCTTCTCGACAATTGAAAACTTTCCACCACCCTAGGGTCTATATAACTATGAATAGTGCCTGAATCAATTAAAATAGTAAAGGCATGGTTGTTGATCATACCTTCCACTTCAATCATGTGTGATTGAAATTCAACTTGCTTGTTGTCTAGGGCTGCATAGATCCTGGGTATTCCACTGCCCATGTCCTCCACTATTTTTTCCTGCTGAAGATTGTGGAAAGTTCTCACTTTATCATTCATGTGGGGGAAATATTTGTACCTATTATTTCCTTTACAGCCCCAACATTCCATAGGTGGTTGTCTTGGAATTTACCCACCTACTTCAGCCTTCCTGGGATCTCGAAAACTTGACTGTCCTTGAGGGCTATTCCTGAAAAATGGTTGTTTGATTCCCTTTTTTCCTCTACTCCCTCTTAAACTTATTCTTATCTTCCCAATATTTTTGGAAAGTAGGCTTTTATTTTTGCTAATCATATAAGCATTTTGCTCTCCTTATATTTTCTTCCATAGTCTTTGGGTCATCATACTGGATCTTGTCACTGATGGAAGGTGGCAGTCCATTCAGATACCTTTGAATTTTGACAGTCTCGTCCTTGATGAAAGGAACATACTTCAACAATTCCAAAAAAAATTGTTCATATTCATCAATGGTCATGCTGCCTAGCTTGAGTTCAAATAACTCTTTCATCTTTCTGTCATAGTATTTCTTAGTTAAGTACTTCTTTTCAAAATGTTTCTTGACCTCCCTCCAAGTAACATTCTTCTCTCTGACGTGCTGTACTTGCACAAGATGATCCCACCATAAGGATGCCTTTCCTTTAAGTTGGTAAATGACAATTATTCCCTCTGCATGAGAAGAATAGTTCTGCAATTGGAAATATTTCCTCATGCCCAATAGCCAAATCTCGACATCTTCATCTTTCTTGTGTTATCCGTCAAAAGTAAGAGGTTTAATCTTGTTCATTTCACCCTTCAACTCATCTACTCTAGATCTCCTATGTTTTTTGGTAGGAGATGGACTTGAACTACTGTGTGCCTCCTTATTGGAATGTTTTGGGGAGTGATGATGATGGCTGCTAATGCTTCTTGATCTTCTTTTCCTCTCAGGGTTCTTACGACTACCTGTTTTTCTTGAGTCACTCTCCTTATCCAACTTCTTTTCGATTATTTCCAGAATCTTCATCAACTTTAAGTTAAATTTTCATTTTTGATCCCTGGATTTCATGAGCTTTCTGTTATCAGCTCGGTGAGCCTGGGCATATTTCTGCAATCGATCAAGGATTTTCATCATATGTTCTTGCTTTTCCATCTCTCCTCCATGCCCATTGGAGTTCGATTATTCCACTCCTAAATGGACATTCATTCCTTTTAATTCATTCTCTAAACTGGAAGCATTTTGTGCCTCCTCCATTTCTTTGCACTCAGTGTCAATTCACTGCGGTCCTGACACTCATTGAACTCTGCAAACACAATGTGCAATCAAAAAAAAATTGTTAGGCCATCAGTCCTTAACAATTCCCACAACATTCATAAACCAATATGATTTAAGAAAGACGTTCAAATTTCATTTTATTTCCGAGATTTTCTCTACTCTGTAATAATTTTCGGGCACTATCCCCTTCCTCTCAGTGCCCAACCCATGTGATCACGGGCCGTGACCAAGCGCTAAGTAAAAAAGGTGCTTACTCGGGCCTTTGGCTTCAAAAAATTTCAAAGCACAACACAACAACCCCTCGGAGCTCCGAGTTACTGAACTCATGAAGTAGAGTGGATCAATAGTCCACATCTACCCAACATCCAATGACTGAAACTCACTATGGAACCTTAGGTGTTTGAGTTCCAGGACTTTGAGTCTTCGGGACTTCGGAGCTTCGGAGGATCTCGCATCCACACATCCGAATTGTTAATATCCGAACATTCCCAATCACCTTTGGTGACATCATTACATCACATCACTTAACGTTTTCCCAATTGCGGGGGCATGCAATGATGGTTTGGAGTAACCCGACTTTTATCCCGCAATTATTCTGACACTGACACAAAACCCTTTGGTGAAACCGCAGTTTGGATTGCGGAACCGCCTTGGAGAATTAACTTCTGTGCAACTTGGGTCCCCGCAATGCCTTCTGGCCATTTATCTTGATGTATCGTGATCAACGCCACTGTGGGTCCTCCGAACTTTAACTATGTTACGTAACCTCAGGCCCCACTAAACTTGCTCATACAGGATGCCACATGGTGGAATACTAGCGCCTGATACGTGGCCCATTCAGATAGGTGACAAGTGCCACATTACAAATGCCATTTCAATCTTTCACGGTTTGAAACCCACTGATGCATGGCCAACATCCTATGTGTCCACGTCACCTCTAGGTGACGTCTTCATGACTCACCACTTTGGATCTTCGGGCTTCGAAGCTTTGGACTTCGGGATTTTCAACTCCTCTACGCTTTCTTTTTCCCAGAGTGCTTTTCCCCGGGGTTCACGATCCACCGACGCATGTCCTCCTTTATGATCAACGGCTATGAGTGACTTCGACACTTCGGGCTTTGGGAGTTTCAAACTCACAACACTTGAAATCCTCCAAAGTACTTCCACCCGAAGTACACGATCTCTTGACACATGTCCTTTGCAACGAATGATTGTGATCTACTTTGGCCTTCGGGACTTCGGGATTTTGTCACACTCCACACTTGAAATCCTCCGAAGTGACTTTCCTTTGCTTCCCTGGATACAGATCTAACAGTCCAGACTCCTTCCAACAACATATATGACTACTGATGTCACTCCTCCTCCTGAGCTTCGTTTCTTGAACCCCTTTCTCCTTAGAGGGTTGCTGCGACACTTAGTCGAATTTCAGATCTGTGCACTCCTTGCAACAGATCTTCGCGTCCCTTCACGAGAAAACTTAATCTATTTCTCCTGAGATTTTTGAGTCAAATACTCTGTCGATGCACTCCTTGCACCCAAGGACACTTTGAACCTCAAATTGTGTCCCTTTCGACAACAATTCACTCTGAAATCTTTGTCTTGTTAACCAATAACATGTCCCATCCAGGCTCAGTGTTGTAACCATTCTCTGATACCAATTTGTAACATCTCCGACCCTCCAAATACTGGGTAATGATACCACGGGAAATTTACAAATTATATAATATATATGCATAATAATGAATTTAATACATTTACCATAGAATTACTGCTACCATACAGATGCAATTGAGATTAACAGTAATTCCACATGAAATGGAACACATGATACATTTCAAGTAACCCAAACATGCATAAAATACATAATTAATCACATAAATGATACTTATATTTTAGCTGGAGTAAATACAACAACTGCGTGCGGACCTTCCACGGACCTCCTAGCCTTAGACTGCGTTGCTCATCACTCTCAGCAGTAGGTCACCCCCGAGCTAGGAATAAACTCCACCGGGCAAGGACATTCTAGGCTTGGAAAGGACAAAAAGGAAGTTGCACAAAACAACAGGAAGGATCTTTTATCCCAGGAGCCACTTACACCCACATCTCATAGACCCTCATTCCCCACACGCCTGCTCCACCCCAGGAGAGTACACCTTCACTACTACAATTCCATCGGCTAATACACCTCCCTTACCTCGGGCTTCAACAACAGGCTAGACCAGAAGACTCAAAGTACTGTAGCTTCTACGAGATCCCCTTCCAGGAGAACTCACTTCCTAGCAGACTCTCTCACATGGGAGAGCTACTCACAGGCATGACAACTTGCTTCTTTAATTCATTTCCTAATAAATAATGCAACAACACTCGGCTAGAATACGGGTGACAACAACAACAAGAAACATTTATGGACACCGAAAATGGAAACAACCTAATGCTAAGACGTTGC
Organism: Picea sitchensis; assembly: GCA_010110895.2. Lineage (NCBI taxonomy): Eukaryota > Viridiplantae > Streptophyta > Pinopsida > Pinales > Pinaceae > Picea > Picea sitchensis. Next base: position 1,216 of record SNQJ01S0252243.1, on the reverse strand, counting down.
ACGGATCAAGCGAACACAAGGAAACAAACCCAACCGGTTAAGGCACGGACTCAGATACCTGGAGTGCTCAATACCCGAAGTTCCAGATCTAGTGCCACACATCCACTTTTAGATAAACGACCAAGATTTACTTCGACTGTTTCTCCTCCTCCTTGTCCACAAAATTTTGAAGTTATGGATCTTATGCCACTTTTCCTCCTTGACGATGGATGGTCCCAAATCACTTCGAGACTTCAGGACTTTGACAAGTCCACTTCTCCTGTGCACACAAGGGTTAAGTCTCATGCTCTTACCTCTAGATCCAACGGTTATTGGTCCTTCATGCTCAGATCCAATAGATGTGATCTATTCCTCTCTTTCGCGCTTCCTTTGTTCTACTGGACGTTGATCTAATGGTCCAGGCTCCTCCCCACAACCGATCTGATGGATGGTGTCACTCCTCCTCCTGAGATTTTGACTTCTTCCGCCTTGGAATATTTTGTCAGTGTTTAAAGCTTCAGCCTTTGACCTTTCTCCTGCGAGTCCGCCTCCTGGATCTCGTCTTCGCTCTTGTAAGCTTTATCTCTCCTGAGATTTAGGACTTGGAATGAGTTCGTCTCCCACACACTCCTTGCGTTATCTCTTTTGATTTTTTCTATTTACTCAGTCTCCTAAGGGTCTCGACCCTTCTGTTTCCTTTCAAAGGAAAATTTCGTGGCCTCCTAGCAACCTTCTACTCAAAGCACACCTTGCTAAGAATTTTCTACAGAGTGTTCAACAAATATGTGAGTATCTTCCTCTGATACTCTTCTCCTTGAACTCGACAAATATTTCTCTCTGTGCACACTTACACTCACTTGATGCCCGCCTGGCAGATCCCTACTGAGTTCTCAGTGACTCTATCTCTCTCTGAACTCAACACATAGTTCTTCCCGTGCACTCCTTGCACTTCTAATGATGAAGGTTCAACGATATCTCTCCTGAGATTCTCCGAGGTTAACTTACCTCTGTCAACGCACTCCTTGCGAACAATGTGCACTGTTTGCACTCAAAAACTCAAAGAAGAGAAACAATTGAAACTTATTCAATACTTCACCAGTTTACACATTCAAACCAATCTGATTTAAGAAAACTTTCAGATTTCATTTTCTTTCCGAGCTCTTCTCTACTCTGTAATAATTTTTGGGCACTATCCCCTTTCTCTCAGTCCCCAATCCATGTGATCACATGCCATGAG
>SNQJ01S0252241.1:0-12759 GCA_010110895.2 Picea sitchensis | reverse complement strand
AGATTAAAGAACCTCTAGAGACCATTGGGGAAATCATGTCTAATAGAGAACTTGTCTTAACCACTCTCCAAAATCTTCCAAAATCGTGGGAGCCTTTCATTCAGAGTATCAGTGGAAGAGAAGCTCTACCAACCTTTGATCATCTATGGACAGATTGTACTCAAGAAGAACTTAGACTTAGAAATAGAGGAGTATAAGATTCCTCAAAAGAAGATCAGGCTCTTACTCTTCATACAAAGAAGGGAGGAAAATTCAAAAGAAATTGCAGGAAAAAATTTAAAGGTGAAAAGTCTTCATCAAATCCAGGTTATCAAAGAAGAGATGTTTCAGAAATTCGATGCTTCAGATGTGACAGTTATGGACACTATGCAATAAATTGTCCAACCAAGAAGAAGGGAAGACAATATGCTTCGACCGCTGACATTGATCCAAACCCACCTCAAAAGAATGAAGAAAAGGGAGAGGAAAAATATTTCCTCTAAAAACTAAAGAATGACTACAAATCAGGTAAATCAATTGATTTCAAATTTTATAGTTGATTGCATTTTTGAATAAATCCCTACTATGGGAGCCCTCAAATACTTGGACCATTATCCCTGGTACGAGAGTCCAAACCATATTTGATTGATTATTATGCGAGACAATCAAAGATGTTGTCCTTAAAGAAGAGACAACCATTCAAACAAACCCAGAGAATCTCAGATAGAGATTGACAGTGAGACAAGTACCTTCTCCCCTTTCAACAGTTCAGAGGGAGACAAACATGATTACAGTTGATCCAGTTGCTTCAGTTGATATGTTCAGAGATATTGCAGTAAGGAATAATCGGTCTACCTAGACTCACTCTGCAAGAGGCAGAGAAACATACTAGCCAAAGGTTTCTCACAAAAAGAGGGAGTTGTCTATGATGAGACACTAGATCCAGTGAACCTGATACACTTACATCTGTACTATCATCCATGAGTTGGAAACTATATCAGATAGATAGATTCTTGATGAGTTTGGATTTCAGCAAGAGTGTTGTTGATCCAAACTATCATTACAATATTGGTGACGAGAGCCTGACCCTGATGACTTATTCATAAAGCCTTGTTGTTGGATACAAGTAATCCTTGACTTCTAAATTCGAGATGAAGAATCTAAGTATGATGCACTACTTCTTGGGAGAAGAAGTATGATAGAGGACCAATGAGATTTTCCCGAGTCAAGGAAAATATACAGTGAAAATATTAAAGAAGTTCAGTATGACAGAATGCAAAATCCACCATGATAGATTTAAAGAAGAAGATTGATAATGATCCAGATGAGACTGATCCACAACTGATTGAATCACTGATGTATCTGGTTAACACCAAACTTGATTCATACTATACCGTGAATGTGCTTAGTCATATCATGAGTCAACCGAGACAAACTCACTAGACAACAACAAAACATGTATTGAGATATATATACAAGGCACAATTGGATATGGCCTGAGATATGCCTCCAGTGTGAACTTGAGTTTGCAAGATATGTCGATTCAGATTGAGCAGAAAGTACAGTGGACCGAAAGAGCACATCCAGTTGATGTTCTATCGTGAAGTTTTCCATGGTTTCCTAATGCAGTAGGAAACAAAACTTTGTGGCCTCGAGCACCACAGAGGCCGAGTATATAACATCGAGTGTGCGGAGCAATGTGGCTTCACAAGCTTCTGACATATTTACTTGACCATGAGATGAATCCTATGATGATAACCAAGAGCTGTGTGTAAAGCTTCTTAAGAACCCATTGTTCCCTGATGGATCAAACATGATGAGATGTAGTATCCTTATATCAGAGATATGATGTAGAGGAAAATCGTACACATACATTACCTTCCTACACATGAGCAGATTGCAGACATCTTCACCAAACTAACTTGGTGAAAAATGCTTTCCTAGTTGAGAGGGAGTATCAATGACTCCAACCAAGACAAAATTCAGAGTACATCTGTGTGAGACTTGGCATGATGAAGAATGCCTCCCTAGCTGAGAGGGAGTGTTGATGATTGCAGCTATGTGAGACATTCTTCGGCTTACAAACCTGTGAAATGTGGATCATTGCAGCTATGTGAGTCTTTCTCTCAGCTTAAAAACATGAGAGAAAGCCCCTAAATAAGGGTACATGGTTCTTGCTTGAGACAGAGCTGGAACGTAGATATGACCTCCTCCATTCAGAGAGTTGAGAAGAACTCCAGATGATTATCCAGTGGGAAAGGCGATCTGTTGAGTTAGATGTGCCTATGGCCGAGCACAAGGTGTACGTGTGAAATCCCAAAGTGTTGGGTGCATCGTCATGTGAACATAAATGAAGATGATGTATTAGTCTCCTCTAAGCAACAGAGTTGGCGAGAAAACTCTAGATGATTCAGTGAGGCAGTGGTAAAGAAGATTTGTAGAGTGGACGTGCCTGTGGACGAGCACAGGTGAACCTGTGAAGATCTGGTTCTCCTGTGTAATGCAATGAACCAAAAATATGGACATCCCTATGGATGTGCCCCTAGTGGATGAGCACTAGTGGGTGTATCAGATCCTTTGCTATATTGTACAAGAGTCTGACCTACATGTAACCCTAATTGTAATGTAAAGGGTACAGGTCGACCCTACCTTACTGTAACTGGTAATTAATGTAAAAGATAATTAATCTGGTTAACATTAATTATATTATAAGCTAAGTGAGGTCGACCCTGTTGTGCCAATAGACACTTCTGTTGAAAAGATTAGGTTAGTATAAGTAAAGGTAAAATCCCCTTTGAGGAAACATATCATTCATGTGAGTTTGGAAATTTCAGCAAGTACGCTTTCTTGGGATAAGTGTGCACCTCTCTTGGGCGCTAGTCTTCTAGGGTTTGAGCACCCTCTTGTGTGCTAGGGTTTATCTTGGTGGTGAAGGTCTTTCTCTTGAAGAATATAACAAAGGATTTGGCTGGGTTTTCTTCCCTTGTTGAGAAGGGTTTCCCAGGATACTTCTTGTGTTCTTATGCATGGTGCTTCTTCTTGTGATCTTGATTGCTGCAACATTGATGGTTATGGTTAAATGCTAAAATGGAATGAACTTCATGCTTAACCTAGCTTATTGAAAAATCAACATAGTCTTCATAGAGTTCGATCGCATCAATGGCAACCTTCATTGCACAGGAATGCTGAGTAGAGTGAGGTCAGGAAGGCTTCCTACCTCTCGGGGCCATTTCTAAATGAGAAACATGGAGAGATAATCTGTCAACAGAGATAAGAGAAATAGACCAGTGACTAGGAGAGAAACCCGCATAACCAAGGAAGAACAGATCAAAGGTGTTTCCCTCACTGAGCCAAATCCTCACATTTATAACTAGAATGGAACCCCCAATCAACTTCCATTAACGAGCTCGTCATGAGGGGGGAATTGATTGTCGATCACGAGAGCTCCTCCATCATTATGTAGCGAAGGCTACTCCATGGCAAGAGGACACTACCCACCTTTGTCTTTGCTATCATCTCTGAACTTGGTGACCACAAAACCCTCATAATGATCATGCGAGAGCGAGGCGGGAATGAGGTCATTCTCAAACTCCATCTACTCACGATAACCTTTCAAACCCTCTGAATGCGATGAGACCTCGACGTGACTAGGGGTGTCATCTTAAGCGTCTTCGGGAGTGATAAGTGTGGGTTAAGGTTGACAATCTATAGCCATTTGTTTGCAAGGGCAAGGTACCTCCTCGATCATACCCCCATGTTGTCATTTTGTTTGACAAACACCCCATTCGGGGGACCATCCTTATCATGTTATGATCACATATGTTATATATTAATATTCCTTGTTTGCTTCTATATGCTATTTATATGACAAATCTTGTAAATATAGGCTATTTATATGATAACTTAGTTTTGTAATACTATTTACTAGTAGTACTCGAGTCTTAACAAGACTTCATATTCCATGTCCTCACACTTACTCACACTCTGAGACCACCTTAAGCCATTGCAAGCCATTTTCCACTCTTCCTTTGCTCACGGCTTCATTTTTTTTTCTCAGTTTGCAGGGGGGCAACCTTGGCTCTATGGATGACCAACACCACTGTCAAGGCTTAGCTCCCTCAATGGCTCAGCGAGTTTGTTCTCTCCCTCTGCTCATAGTTAGGGTTTGTAGGTTCTCAGGTTTGACTTGGCTTGGGCTTTACGATGGATTTTAAGCACGACTTCGATGTGACTTATATAAACCCTCTTTTCAGTTTTCCGATGGCAGCCTCGTGCTCTCAGCTTGGGGTACCACCGATTACTCAGTTCTCCTACTACAACCTCACGCTTTCAACCATCGGGTAGAGGGTTTCAATGAGGAAGGATGGGCTCGACTCGACTCAACTTTGCATGGGCTTGAATGGCTGGCGACCATAGCCATTGCAGTCTTGAATGCAATGGAACGCGACTCATGGAATTTCAACAAACAAACAAAAATGAATCGCGTAACTTTGTTTGTTCCCTACTCTCTGAAACAGACCCAAACTTCGAACCACAATTGATCCCCTACAGGGCCAGTATCATATATGATAGATGGCCCACGAGTCAGGCTTCATTTATCGGTGAAAATATCTATCTTATCTTGGAATAACGAAGGTTAACCCACACATGCAGAGCTTCCCATTCACCGCTACCACGCGAGTTGATTGAATCCAGTGATGATCTGGGGGAACTCCTACCCCCATGCAATCAATGCTTCCTCCCACCCTAGGGATGGGTTCTAACTTGACATCAGATGGAATGTTTAGCAACAGGGGGAGGCTCTTGACAAACAAGCCACTCCCCTTAATCCCTCTATCGGTTCAACTCCTTATATTGGGCGACAACTCTCCTTCGGATGCGAAAGAAAAGCTGCGACTTCACCCTTTAGCCACCACTCGTTGGATCAGTCCCAGGGTGGGGGATTTCTGATACATGCTCGGATTGAACATCCTAATCTGCGGCTATTTCCTTTCTGGCGAAGAATCCGAGTAGGTTCGAGTTCATTCCACACAACAGGGAGTTGGAGCCGCCCCTCTGCGAAGGAGGTCTCTACTGGAATGCCTACTCTTAAGATCGTGGGAAGGAAGATATTATAACGCTCACGTAACGACCTCCTCACTCTCTTTGCCAACTTAGCCAGGGACATCTTGATTTTATATAGTTGCTTAGCCAGGGAGTATATAGTAGAAAAAGCAACAAGTTAGACATTCGCTGAAGAAATAACCTCATTTCGTCTGGTTGGATCTTTCTCTTGTCAGCTTATTAGTTAGCCAGGGACATACTTATTAGATAGATGGTAAAAGAAACTAAAAGAGGACCGAAAAGTTAAGGAAGGCCTATCTCAAGTAGGGAAGGTCGTCTATCGTTAGCGAATAAATAGGTTTCTCTAGTGGACCCCAACAAAAGCACATTAGTGGATGCTGCTTTTCAATTAGGTTTTGTTATGTCCCCGTTGTTAATTAATGTTATTTTTTTCATTCTCTCTCTATATATGCCTAATGGTTAAGAACATGTATTTCTTCCTTGGACACATGTTCAAGTCCAGAGTGGGGTAGGGTATGTATACCTCCGTAGACTTTAGCATGAAAATCCGAAGGGAGTTCTCATACACCAATTTGATGTGAAGGAGGTTCTCATACACCAATTTGGTGTCTCGTGACCTTAAAATAGATTATTATTATTGTTATTATTATTATATACACATTAGGTTTAATATATATTATATAAGTAATATATAAAATTTATTATATATTACATGTTCACATTTCACTTACTTTTCATATATTTACTTTTCACATATTTTCACATTTTGTTTAGCAATATTTATGTAAGTATTTTTCTTTTCACAAATATAGACAATATGTGTGTGTATGTAAGTGTATTGTTAGGAAATTAGAGTACCTCCACACTAAACCTAGGAGAAGAGAGGAAAAAAGATTTAATCAAGAAATTAAATGACAAAGCAAACACACAGTACATAGAGATTTTATCCTGGAAACCCAAATGAAAAAACCAACATTTCTTGAGCGTCTTGCTCTCTTGTTGTCTTAGTCATTCGGAATAAAATGTTACATGCCTAACCTTGGTCCACACCTAATACTCAATCGACATCACACCTTCTTGATTTACACAAGGACAACCTTGTAACCAATTAATCTTACATCTACATGACCAACAACCTCTAAAATGATTTCTCTAAAAAATAACTATCACAACATTACAAAACGCCTTATTTATAGGCTTTATAGTATGCAAAACCCTAAAGAAAGACGCCCAAAAACAGTTACAGATCCACACATATCATTGGCTACAAATCCCACAAATTTTAGGATTTTGTTACGGTCAACTACCAAGTCAATTTATTAGTCGACCTTCATTCGGTCTTCAGTCGGTTGCCACACAACCGCTTGTCGGTTGATCTCTTCGAATTGTTGTCTATTACTTCGACTTCGACTTTTCCTAGTCGATTCACTTTGACTTTCGACTTCCACTGCAAAGAATATAACAACCCAACATGTGTTGGTTTTCCTATTTTTTTTTTTTTTTTAATTCAAGAAACTCTATCATCTAACTTTCATAATTCTTTTTCTTTTCCCATGTCTCATGCAAAAGAAGGTTGTTACAATTGTTATAGAAATAGGTAGCTCATGCAGGTGAAGGGTCTTCTTTCCCTATTGCACAGTCTCTCCTTCGAGGTTCTCGTGGGTAGTTCATTCTAGGTTTTTTGGTCATTTATGGTCAATTATGGGTTATTTCAGGGGTCATTTTTGGGTTATTTCAGGGGTCAATTATGGGTTATTTGTGGTTGATGTAAAGGGTTTTAGTAAGCGTTGTAGGTTATGAGATATTTTAGGGAACAATTTGCATAACCTTCAATCATGTGGGTCGTTAAGCCCTAGGTTTCAATTTTGAAACTGGGCTTTGATGCCAAATGTAATGTCCTTAACCATGGCTTCATAGTTAAACCATAAATTTGTAATCTAAGTGACTTCTCTTTTAATGAAAGATTTCTTATGAACAAGTTTATGTTGTATTTCTGTTTGCATGACATCTAATTTCTATTTCTATTTGCATTACAATAAATCTAATTTATATTTAAATTCTAACAAATTAATCAGTTAAATCTCAAATTCTCAGATTACATAGTTCAAAGTACTCACATAACACATTTTCAATATATATCATAACTTTTGTTTAGAGAAAAATAGTAAATTAGTAAAATACCTCTTGAATAAGAAGTTTGTTCGTTGAGTTGTTTTCTGTTGTATGTTTCTAACTGCTTGAAACTGCTTGAAAAATGAATATGTTCCTCCCAGCCAACTAGGAACAGAGCCTCTTCGACTCCCTAGCTCCGAGAATCCTTTTAGTTTCTTGGCCCCCGAGCCCAAAATTCCCATCAACCAACCAATCTTGTATGCATCCAAAATTTCCCAAACCAAATTCTTTCTCTAAAGTTTTATGCTCTTTCTCCCCTCTGAATCCACTCCAAATGATCAACTTCCCCCTCCTTATTCTCCCATCCATTGCCTCATTCTCAATACTCCCCCTTGACATACCTTATCTTCCATTGACTTTTTCCCCTTCCCTCATAAATTCCCCATCTACCCTTATCCCTTCCAACTTGCCCCATCACACATAATACAATAAATAATCATTTTATTTATTGTTACATCATTTAATCTATTAATTAAATAGTGATCAAATCTAATTACTTAAATAATCTAATTGACTTAATTAAATTAATGATTTCAATTATTTAATTAACTTTATCACATTTATGAATTAAATACGTTACTTAATTACCTTGATAAATTAATCCATTTGGAGGCGTTAGATAAACCACCTTTGTAGCCATAATAAACCTTAGCTCTTTAATCTCTTTCCCTTCTCGCCCCTTTCTTATTTTTAGCTCATCCTTTTTTTTTTTTTTTTATCTTTCTCGATAATTTAGTTGATGTTAATTTTTATACCGAGGCAAGTGGCATTCTTTAGGCTTGGTCTCTTTTCCTAGGGAAATGTGACCACTTTAATGTAAAACCCTTTTATTTCATAAAGTGAAAGTGACTTAGGAAATAAAAGTTAAGTGGGTCTTTTATTTAAGTTGGGTGAATAAAATATTAAAAAGTGATTTTCATGTGCACTTTATTTTCCACCGTTGATCTAATTCATTATGAGCCTTTGGATCATGTGGACACCCAAAAGTCACTTTGGGAATATGGAAGGTCAAGAGGGGAAATAGACCATTAAATGTCTCTCATGAGTCCATTGAGAGAACACACACACACAAGCATTCGCTGAAGAGAGAGCAGATTGAAGAGCAGGAAGGATCATTTCCATAAAAGAGGCACGGATTTCCATGCAAAGGTGGGCACATAAATCGAGGCAAATACCAACATTTAATACAACCATAACTAGTCCATATTGTATGGATTTTTTGCACATAAATTGAGGAAAAATCTGCACGAAAATCAAGGTAGTCGTATAGCACAAAAATAGAGGCAGTTGTACAACATTTATTGAATCCGTACGGATCTGTACAATCTACACATAAATCGAGGTCTGTACAGTACTGTACGTACAAAATTTTGAGTAATCTTGGCTCAGATTTCGAGGTGGTTGATTGGCACGGTTTCTAAGAAAGTTTTGTCTTGGGAAAAGAGAGATAAGTTGTCTTTGCTGTGTATTTTATTTTCTGCTGCAAATGTAATTTCCAATTTCCAGATGCTTGACAATTAATAAAAGAAGTTGCCCTCTCAGAAGAACAGGTTTCCCCCACCATGGAGGTTTTTCCTGGGTCATTTTTGGACCAAAATTTCCTGTGTACCGTGGTTATTTATTGTTGAGTTATTTCTGCATTTAATTTCCAATCAAAGAAGTTGTCTCTTGTGTTTCAAATTCAACAATTTCATTTCCGGAATTTAATAAATGTTATAAGATAAAAAATTTGTTCATGGGTTGGGCATTAAACTATGAGAGTGATAAGGAGCGATTGAATCCTGATTAGGGATATCAAATTTCTTCATGGTATCAGAGCATTGGTGACTGGAACAACCTTAAAACAACTGGAAAGTGAGTTATTAACACTAAGAAATTTTATATCAACAGTAAAATTTTGTGGGAAAATTTATTGAGTGGAGGTTTGGGCTTGTTTTCTTCAACAATATGGCTACAGGTTTGAGGTGAGAGGATAGGCTAGAAGGTGCAGGAAATTTCTATCCATGGAATGAAAGAATCATTTTACTTTTCCAAGAAAATGAACTTTGGTACATTGTTGAAAGTACTACCATGAAGCCTGTTTTAGTACCCACAAATGCAACAACATTAGCAACCTTCAATAAAAAAGATGTTAAGGCAAAAATGATCATTCTTGATGCCATAAAATACCATGTAGTTCCACATGTTAGCAGTAAAGGGCATGTATATCAGATGTGGGAGGCTTTGAATCGCATGTATCAAAGCACAAATGAAAAGAAGAAGATGGTATTGAGGGAAAAGAAGAAAAATATCTGGATGGTCAAGAGTGAAGGAGTTACTTCATACCTTACTCAAATCACACAAGTAAGGGATGAGTTGTCAGCAGTAGAGGAGGCAGTGGGAGAAGCAGAGCTTGTTCGAACAACCTTGAATGGTGTGTCAAAACTATGGGCTATGTTTGTTCAGGTGATTGTGGGGCGTGAGAACTTGCCTTCCTGGGAAAGGCTTTGGGACAATTTCATTCAGGAGGAGACTAGGAGAGGCTATCTGTAGAGCATCTCATCTAGTGTTAAGGAGGAGGAGGAGAATGTGGCTCTTTCATCCAAATGGAGGAAGGGGAAGCCCAAGACTCAAGGACCCACACGTCTAGGTAAGCAACAAGGAAAACCAAAGAAAAAGGGGGAGAAATACCTTAGCAAAGTTAAATGTTGGTACTGCCAGAAGATGGGACACTATGCAGTGACGTGTCTTGAGAGGAAGAAGAAGAAGACACAAAACATGGAAGCTTCTGCTGAGGTGGATGATTTCTCTTCGAGATTTGATCAGCACTTTGCCTTTATGGCAGAGCAGTCAGGTAGCTTAGTATCTCCCACATTGTGGTATATTGAAAATGGTGCTTCTCTCCACATGTCAGGTGTTCGTGAGCAGTTTATAGAGCTTAGAAATCAGACTCATGAATTGGACATCATTTTGGGAGACAATCGAGTTGTGAGCGTTGTTGGGATTGACACAGTGGTTTTTTAGAGGGAGTTTTTACATCCTTTGAAGTTGATAGAAGTATTGTATGTTCCAGGCCTTAAGAAGAATCTTGTTTCAGTTTCTTGCATCGAGGACAGAGGATATGTGGTGAATTTCAGAGATGGTCGTGTACTCCTTTATCCAAAGGGAGGTAACATTTCATAGGAAAAAATCATTGGAGTTCGATACAAGAAGATATACAAGATGATATGGGAGGCATTAGGGGCATTTGTGTGCATGACTAACAACATGGATTTATGTGAGCTATGGCACAGGAGGATGGGGCATCTGCATCATGGAGCTCTGAGGATTGCTAGGGATATCACCACAAGTATCCCGAAGTTTAGCATTGAGCATGATGATGTTTGTAGGGGGTGTGCTTTGGGCAAGTACAACAAGGCTCCATTTCTAGGACGAGATAGCAAGACTACATGTATCCTTGATTTGATACATTCAAATGTTAGTGGCAAGATTTCTTCTCCATCATTGAGGGGTCATGAGTACTATGTATTGTTCATTGATGACCACTCCAGGAAGAATTGGATTTATTTCATGATGCATAAGGGTGAGGTCTTTGCATAGTTCCAAGAGTTTAAGACTCTTGTTGAGAATGAGACAAGAAAGAAAATCAAAGTATTGAGATATATGACAATGGAGGTGAGTATGCCTCGGATGAGTTCATTGATTTATGTACTACGAAGGACATCAAAAGGGAGATGACAATTCCTTACAACCCTGAGCAAAATGGGGTTGCGGAGAGGAAAAATAGGTTGATAATTGGAGATGCCAGATCAATGATTCATGACCAGGGATTATCTGTGTTCTTGTGGGTTGAAGCCTGCAACATTGCAGTTTATCTGTAGAATCAAAGTCCTCACAGGGAAATTGCGGATATGACTCCCGAGGAGGTTTTTACTGGGAAAAAGCCTCTGGTTGATCATTTGAGGATTTTTGGATGTGTCACGTTCTCTCATGTTCCCAAAGAGAAGAGGACAAAGATGTAACACAAAGCTGAAAAGGGTTTACTTGTGGGTTACAATGAGACTTCTAAAGCCTACCGTCCTTACATTCCTGCACTCGAGAGGGTTGTTGTTTGGAGGGATGTGAAGTTCGAGGAGGAGAGGGCTTGTAGGAGGTCACATGAGTTAGAGGAGAGACAACCTTCGACTTCTTAGTAGCAGGGAAGTCAAGTACATGGATTTGGGGCTCAAAGTTCTAGCACGGGAGGCATTGGGGTGTCAGGGATTACAGGCTCACCAATGGTCACAATACAATTGACTCACAGGGCAGTCCACAGGTCAACTCGCCGAGAACTTCATAGTTTAGTCTTCTGGTTGATAGTTCACATGGCACTTCAAGTTCTACATGCACATGTACAGATGGTCAGAGTATCGGGTCATCAGGATCAGTTGGTCAGCTTTCAGAGGTATCTTCTTCGGGTGAGGCCGAGGAGGCTATTTCCGGGAAGAGGAAGTGCAAGTGGCTTCAGGACACCTTGAAAGAAGCTGAGACAATAGGGAATCCAAGAAATTACACCAGAGAGAGCAGGCCATCAGAGAGATTATGCAGTTATGTAGTGATGGTGACTTGTATTACAGATTCCGAGCCTTCTATCTATGAGGAGGCAACCACACAACAGGTTTGGAGGGAAGACATGTTGGAGGAGTATGAAACCATCATGCAAAATGATGTGTGGGAGGTTGTACCCATGACTGATGGGAAATCATTGATATCCTCCAAATGGATTTATAAGATAAAGTATGTTGCGGATGGAAGCATTGAAAAGTATAAGGCTCGATTTGTGGCGAGAGGGCTTTCATAGAGAGAGGGAGTTGATTACAGTGAGACCTTCGCTCCCATAGCTCGATATACTTCGATTCGGTCTGTTATTTCGATTGCAACAGAGATGGGGTGGAAGATTCACTAGATGGATGTCAAAACTGCCTTTCTCCATGGCATTATTCAGAAGGAGATTTATGTTGAGAAACCACTTGGTCTCGAGGCTTACAATGGAGAGTCCTATGTTTGTCGCCTAAAAAAGACATTGTATGGTTTGAAGCAAGCTCCCAGATCTTGGTAATCTCGCATTGATGCATACTTGAAACATATGGGTTTCATAAAGTGTGATGCAGACCCCAACTTGTATTACATCGTTGTTGATGGTGAAATGCTTATGCTTATTCTCTATGTTGATGATTTGTTCATTACAGGTGCAGAGAAATGTATTGAGGGCTGCAAGAGGGATCTTGCCTCAGAGTTTGACATGAAGGATATACGGTTGATGCATTACTTTATGGGGTTGGAGGTGTGGCAGGAAGAGGGGCATATCTTCCTGGGTCAGGAAAAATAAACAGTTGATATTCTTAGCATATTCCACATGGGTGATTGCAAACCCTTGTCCACTCCCATGGCCACCAATGGGAAGGATATTTATTCCTCTGATTTCGGTTTGGTGGATCCTACATTATGTCATCAACTCATTGGTTCCTTGATGTATTTGGTCAATACTCGACCAGATATTTGTTTTGCAGTTAATACTCTCAATAA
>SNQJ01S0252240.1:1867-12759 GCA_010110895.2 Picea sitchensis | reverse complement strand
CCATTAAGAATCATTTCCGCACCCTGACCGTTGACACAGTGCGGAAGGTCCGCAGTCAGACTGAATGCAGCCTGCGGAAACAAGGAATTTCCGTAGGACAATATATATGCAGCCTGCGTACTGTCTCTAAAAGAGTGATTTTGAGAAACTGACAAGTGTAACTTTCTTCATGAAAATGATCTTAAAGAAGAACCAGATCTTCTATCACCATGTCATTTATCATGTCATCATCTTGATAACCAAAAATGAGGATAACATAGACCAGAGAGACCTCCCTTCTAGCATCAAAATATCCTTGGTATTCATGTGCCTCCTCATGTATCCATGCAACTAGAAGTTCCTAAAAATGATGGATGGAAAGATATTGCCAATCCAGCAGTCTCTCACCATCGTGGTTGGCCCAACTTTTCATTGCCTCCTCCTCCACTTGTAAATCCTAATGTTCAAATTGCCCCTCTACATTCACCTGTCCAATCCTCTCATGCTAGCAAAAGGCTTAAGATTGATGTCCCCCATGTGAAAGATAAAGGAAAAATTGATGCCTCCCCTTCATCTCCTTCAAATGACTCATCAAGATCAGTGTCCTCCCATATGCATCTGAGGGATGATTTTTCCCATGTTACTAGTGAGATTAAGACTCAAGGTTTGAATCAACCAAAGGCTACTTCCGAGAATTCCAAAGGGGACAACAGTGATAGAATAAAGATTGCCTCTCAATCTGGAAAGTATGGTTTTTAATTTATGTGTTTATGATTGAGTTGTTGAAGACAATGGTCTACAAAATGTTTTGGACAGCAAACTATTTTTTTGGATAATGTGGATATTTACATATTTTTGGATATGGTTTGAATTATTTTTTATATTTAATATTCAAATTTTGGAAACATTTATGGGAGATACAAGGCGGCATGTGTCTAAATGATTATATAATTGTGTTTTATTTTTGTAAAGAATAAAACAAGGGAGTCACAAGGGGTCCCACCTACTTAGTTATTATTAAATAAATACCCTTAACTATTATTATTATTATTTCTCCTAAACTAAAATTAGTTAAGTTTAACTAACTTAAGTAAAGAAAGTAGTTGAACTACTTCAAATTATTTGGAATGCATAAAAGCCAAATGAGGAGGAAGAACAAGGGGAGAATAGAAGGAGAAAGAAGACTAAGGTTTGCTCTTTTGTTTTCATGAGATAGTTTAAGTTTTCATTCATTATTGAGTTCATTAAAGGCCTAATTCTCTTTTTGACAGCAGGGTCCTATTGTAGACAACAAGGTTCAAAGCCGAACCATATCATTCAGATGCTTGTTTCAGAGGTGTTGATCTATATTTGATAGTTTGTGTATACTTCTTTGTTTATGGTTTAAGTTTCATAGCTGATAAAGGGTATTGTGCAGAGTAAAATTGGTATCATTCTGTGGCAAGCTGATCCAGATTATAAAGTTCAGTTTTTACTTCTTGTCAGAGTCCTTTTGTATGGTTTTCATCGGGGATATCTAAATTAGACTTTGGTCCATGCCCTCACAAGAATTTTGTAAAGAGAAATATACTTTGATTTCTTGGAATGAAATAAAGAAGATTTCTATTCTATCTCATTTGTGTGTATCTGTGACTTTGTTACTTTTCCTTTTGGATATCCACATTTTCTTTCAGTAATCTGTATATTTTTTAGAAAATAACATAAAGTTTTTGTGTTATTTTGCAACACTCTTTTCATAAAAAATCAGCCTAAACCCTTGTAATTAATACTTGTGGATTGGGAAAGTATTTTTGAGGCTATAAAACATAGGGTGATAGTCCTGACTATATTGTCTTATCCAGACAAGATTTGAAAATGCTTGAGTAAGATAATTCATATATTTTCCTCAACACCAAGTCTTATATTACCCTCTTGGAGTACCCAATTGTTTTAGACTTTAAGTAATTAATGGAAAATAAATGGGCTTGGAAAAAGGATGCATTGAAAATGAAGGTGCAACACACCCTCTACAGAGACACCCATAAATTAGACAATATGAATCCTTGTATTTCATGAACCCCATTCCCAAAAGTCTTTTCCTCATACACTTCATATTCTCCACATGACTTAGAGAGGGGTCCACCTAGGAAACACTCTTTGACTTAAGGAATGACTCACTCAATAGGTCACCTTGACAACCCTCCTATAAATGAACTTAGAAATGCATAGGGTCTTTGAGCACTTGTTTAATTTAATGAGGTAGTTGTAATGCACATGTTTAGGTGACTCTTGTATTAAATATGATTTTAATTTCTGTAAAATCCCTCTCTGGCGCGCTCTGAGTGAACTTATTCTTTGAGGACACTTGCTTGCAAGTGATCTAGATTATTATACTATTGGTCATTTGATTATGATTATGAGGCATTATGGATATGATGATATGTTATTTTGTTGTATTGACATAGACATGTGCTATTGACTAGGTTCTCCTGAGTGTGTAGGACTTTGGACATTGAGTATGCAGAGGCATCGATGAAACCTCTTGGACTCTGGATCAAGTCAGGGAGAGGACTGTTGGGTTTGAATGCTATTGATGTGACACATGTACATATGATTAGATGTTATGATGTTTGATTATTGTTGCTGACATGATTTGTTGATGGATGCAGGCTGACGATAGCTTGTCGACCCGACTCACATGTGGAGTAGATGGGTCATGCACGACAACCAGAGACTTTGAGGGAGAGGTGTGGGAGCAGCCCTACCACATCCTACTATCTCTCCCACCGTGTCTAGAATTGTAGGTTAACGATTACCTAGTTCGAGAAGACCCACAATGTCATGAGAGAAGACTGTGACAGTCGTTCACGATGATTCTAAGGGGCACACAATAAGGCAGGGGCCTTATTCCTTAGAGGCCCTTAGTCTCCTACAAGATCACCTGGAGGAGTATTGACTCCAGGGGGTTTTGACATCTACCAAAGTTAGTCAAGAGGCGAGTGGAACCCTTGGAGCATGTAGTGCATCCTGAAGGGAATGTCGCGCAAGGAAAAAAAAAAGAGGCGAGTGGCACCCTTGGAGCACGTAATGCATCCTGACGGGTACATCACATAAGGAAAATGGAAAGAGATGAGTGGAACCCTTGGAGCATGTAGTGCATCCTGAAGGGCACATCGTGAATTTAACGGGTAAGTGAATAAACCTAGTCGGCCTTAAAACGAATGATGTGATAAGTAAGTTTTAAAAACAATTTTCCCTAATAAAAATGTCAACCAGCCTAGAGAAATTAAAACCTAGGTCTAAGTAGAACATGTGGTAAAAAAAAATAATAATAAATAAACATGTAACAAGAAGGGGAGTGAGAAATTCAAATTTATTTATTAAAGTCAAAATTATATTGGAGGATTAAAATTTTAAAAAGGGAAATGGTTGTTTTTATCTTTTTTTTTTGCTAATTTAACTTTAGTTAAAAAGAAAAGAGGGTAAATGGTTGTTTCATCTACACTTGCTAAATTAATTTTTAATTAAAGAAGAAAAAGGATAAATGGTTGTTTTTCTACACTTGCTAAATTGGTTTTTAGTTAAAAGGGAAAAAGAGGGAAACTTAAAAGAAATAGGAAACTTAGGAAAAAGGGGAAACTTAAAGTAAAGGGGAAACGTAAAGGAAAAGTTGAATGTCTAACTTAGTAAGGAATATTGCCTTGGGAACTTTCTATTTATGAAATCAACAAGGAATTATGTAAGGCGCAAGTCATTTAAGATTTGTAAGGGAATTTTGGGACACCAAGGAGCATTTTTAGGAATGCTTTTAGGTGGGTGAGGGAAATAGGAATAATTAACTAATTAATAAAATTAATTTTCTAGTGCAACTAGGGGATTGGTCGACATATGTATGGGGGAGGTTTTTCCTAATTAATTAAATGAAAAAGGAATTTAATGAGAAATTGGGAAACTAATTACTTGAAAACTCTATAAAAATGATGGAGGAGGAGTATGCTCTCAATTTTGTTTTGTGTAAGGTTATGCTGCTGAATTTTTCCTTGACTGAACTTTCTCTTGTGGGAGTTGGGATACCTAGCTCATGTAACAAGTAGTAGCTCAACCTTGCTAGGCGATCTCAGTGCTAGTTGTTCTCTGGTATTGTGTATGTGGCCCCTTTGCGGCTCAAGGGGATTAGGGGGAAGAAGAGTACCCCTAGCATTGGTTGAGAGCTATTGGTGAGGTCACATCGGTTGACAAGCGAGAGCCGGGTGGAGCACGTGTGGGACAATGACTCAGATCTTTCACATTTCGATACAGTACGCATTGAATGTTAGTTTGATATTGTTCCTGCGATTTTAGTACTATACTTCTATTGTGTAAATAATATGTTTTATTCAGCGTTTTATAATCAAATAACTTAAAGTCATCCTAGCCTTATGATCATTGTATTTTGGATTGATTCCCTTGGTGAACCCAAAATCTGATTGCTATGAATTATTTGTGTTTGTTTTATTGATTATTATGAAGAAATTTGTATTTTTCCCTTATCCCTTTAGTTATTAGTCTGTGCCTGAGTAGTTGGTCAGGAGTTGAATCGACAGTCGTCACTCCGATGTTTAAAGACCTATAGATTCAAATGCCTTGCTTTCCCATGCATGCATAATAAGTGAAGGATAAATTTCTCCCAGTTATCGAACCCTTACTTATCTTTGTGTTTTTCTCTTATGATTAACCCCTGATCTTTGCGCCTTCTTGCAAATGAGTATCTTCACGTTTGATTTATTATAACTCTGATTTTCTATGCATTTTAATTGCTTAAAATTTGGTAAATCTCTGCATATGATTGATTCTTGCCGAATGCTTCGTACTTACGATTTTTGTGATTGATTACTTCTATGTTTGTTGGTGATTGATTACTTCTGTGTTTTCTAGTGATTGATTATCTTAGAGTTTTCTAAAAGTCTTGACCCATCCTTCACCACTATGTTTGATTTCTTTTTGAATAGCCATTCACCAACGATTTTANTAATTAGCCATTTGATTTCACACAGTGTTTACACACAGCGAATTGCATATCATTTTCACACAATGACTTACACAACTATTTACTAATGCTTAACCAAGAATACAGACAGCTTGGCAAGGGTTTTCATTAAATTACTGTGTTATCACTCTATAATTTCTCAGGCTGAAGAATAAATGGGTAGAGGTAACTACAAAACCTCTTGGAGTCAAGGATCTATCCCCCCAAGACTCAGAGAGGGATCTCTCTGTATGATTTAAATTTGTTTAAATTGAATATTAGGCTAGGTATGATGGATATGAGTTTTTCTTTTTGAGTTTTGGTTGGAGCAGGAGAAAAAGGGCATTGGGCAATGGGGTCAAAGAGATCTAATCCAATCGAAGCAGGGTCTACAGGGGAGCTTACAAGGATATTTAGGCACTGTGTTGGATCCTTTAAGGTTTGGTAAATGGTAAAGAAGAAAAAGGGATGGGATCATATCATAACAGGGCAATTAAGAATCATGGGAATGACCTTGAGGCAGAAAACATTGATATTTCTTTAAACTGGGAACATGGTTTTTTTAAACAAATCACGAGATTGACTCTATTTAAAAAAATAGAGAAAAGAAACACATATGAAAAATAGAGAAAACACAATTACAGTGGGAAAAACTTCACCAACATATTGACACAGGAATCATGTAACTATAATATTGTTTTGATAGACTATGGCTTTGTGAGCTGATTACAACAATGAACACTTCTTTTCAGTCGGGTCCAACCCCTCATACTTCGAAAATAGAAGTATTTATACATTTATTTACATTGGATCTCGTCATAAATGAGAAGGATTAAATCCATCTAAATCTAAACTAATTAGATCAATGATTACAAATAAACAAGAATTATGTGGATTTGCTAAATTCTTCAGAGTTTGATTAAATGGAGGTGGTTGATGATTCATTTTCAATGCATGTTGCGTTGTTGGCCTCTTGATGTTGACTATGGCCACCTGTGAAAACATTAGGTGATTTAATCCGATAATGGTTAATGGTGGGTCAATCCTCAGCTGTTGGGTGTCACTGGTGCAAAAACTACAGGCGGACATGAATGAGGGTAGTGATGACTTGGTGATTTGATTGGCACAAGATTCACATGATATAGTGGGAGATCAATGGCTATGTGGGATAATGTGATTGGTCACGGTTGAAAATGAGTGAGCACAGATATTCGGGAGGTGAAGTATAACGAGAGGTTACATGTAAGGGAGAGATAGGCGTGAAGGTGATGTGGCACAGGGAAAGGTGTGGTGGTAGAGCGACGTGATAGGTTGGAGTGAACGAGAGTATTAGTGGAAGTGGTGTGGAGTGTTAGTGGAACAGGTGTCGGGAGGTGAGAGGACAAATGTTGTGTCAGGGGAGGGTGATGCAGTAGGCGAGAAAAGGTGAGTGGAGGACAGGTGTGAGAGTGAGTGGTGTTATTGGGTGAGTGGTTAGCGTTTAGCTCAAATGAAGGGGGGGTGGTAGTGGTAAGTGGTAAGGAGTGAAGGGGGTCTGAGTTCATGGGATTTTGACACGTTATGAGGAACCCACTCAAGGAATACCACCTGCNATAGTCATTGATTTGGGTGCACCTAGATCAACCACTGAGATTAGCGCGTATTTTGACCATAACGTGCCAAAATGTCAAATCACTCCTAAACTTAGGATAAAAATCAAAAGTGGGTGTTTATCTCCCCTTTCCTTCATGTTTTCACCAAGGGGTCGAAAACACACCAATTTAACTTATTCAAGGGTCATTTTAATTATGAAAACCCTAGCCATTTCCTTTTCCTTTTGTAAATCATAGATAGAATGCCATGTGATTTACACCATAAACTTACTAAAGGTGAAATCCCATTCACTGTCTGATTCCTATGAAATATAGGGTTACAATAGTGGCTCCACTTAGGGATGGTACTCTCCTTGTGAGGTGCCAAGAACACCATAGACTAGGTAGCCTTGTTCATAAACTGATCAAAACCCGCAACCTGCACTATCTAAACTCTTTGTAGCTGAACCAAAAACATAAATCTGATCTGTGTGCTAGACCTGAAATGTATTTTTGAAACTAGAAATTGAAACCAAGCTGAGAATCAAACTGATAAACAATGAAAAATGCTTGCCCAACAAGCTTATTCACACACCTACATAATCTAATCTACTGGGATTACTGTATAATTAAGAAATGGAAAAATGTCAGTGCAACCAATATAGTAGTCGATCTAATAATTCAATTATTTTACTGCTTTTACCCTGCATCAGAAAAATAACCTGCAAAGGCATCAAGAACTACATTCCATCTTGTTTCTCATAACACAAGTATTTGAAACTGTGGCAAATCAAAGAGGCTTCAAGTATTAATTTACATTTTTAAAAGAAAAAACCCTCCATATAGACAACTATAGGATCATGATAAACATGACCTATCTCATGATATTCAGATTTATCTATCTCATCTCCATGATTTAATGTTGTATTTATGTTATTTGCATCCTCATTCACTTCCTGACATGGCTACAACTTTTCTGATGAGCTTTGAAATGATAATTCCGCTGAACACAACAATGAAACCGACTGTATAATCATATCACAATCATAAATTATTTTCGGCTCGTGACTGGTGAATGAGAAATGATTCTGAAAAAACAGGTCATCCAATTGATCATCTATTGGATCCTGAAAAAATTGACATGATTGTTGCATTGATTCACGTGAAATTTCTTAGATTTCTATGTGTTTATCCTTCAACATCTGTTCAAAAATCTCCTTCAAAATTCAAAATGAATTATAAGCTAATGGTACAGAGTTACATTCCACTGATTCAAATCTTGTTTCGAGCTATGAACTTCCATCTAGAATTTGAAAATCAAGGGAAATTAGTGACTGTGATTTTGGGTCTAAAACAAGTGCCATGTCATCAATTGCATCCTTTACTGACTCATCAAAAAAAATTCGGTCTTCACTATTTAAAACTTGCCTAGAGTTTCTTTTTAGAAATTGAAAAGATAAGAAACATAAGGGTAGAGTGTTTTCACTTACTCTGAGATTTTCTGCACTTTGATCATTGCTATCATAATTGCTATGCACAGATAGACTGTCTTGCTGGGATTGCAAATGATTTTCTTCCTCTCAACAATATGCTCTAATTTCTCTAGAAAATCCATCTTGATATCATCCTCATCATACTGATCGTGCTTGGGTAAATCTTCCATGAATGAAATTTCATCAAACATGCACATCATATCATATGGTGGCTCTTCAACAAGTTGAGTTGGAACTTCATCTTTGACCACGTTGTGAATTGAATACATGAATCAATCATCTTCTATTTTAGAATGCTAAGGATGAGCTGCAAACTGTTTGAGATTAGTGAACTTTTTCTTTTCTGGAACTAATGGAACATGTGATCTTTGAACAACAAGTTCATCTTTTCTACTAATCTTTTGCATCATCTCATTGACAGTGTTTTCCAGGACATCTAGTTTCACTTCTAAAGATGTCATCCATTCCTTTTTTGTTTTATCTTTCTCTTCTGCCCTTAACTTGGACCTTGTTTTCAGCAAATTAGCTTCCACATCAACTGCAATCTTTTGCATTTCTTCAAGGGTTGCAGTGTTCCTTTCTCTTAATTGGAATGCCATCTCAGGATTGAAGGCAAGTGAGATGATCATGGGGGTGGCCTTATATCAACAGACATTGCATGGTACACCTTATTGAACCTTGTTGAAAACTAGTGTACTGTCTCCCCTGGATGTCTTTTCAAATGGTCATACTCTTCTAGGATGAGAAAGACATTTCTCATGATCACCCATCTATCCAGGAAAACTTGCAAAAATTGATGAAAATTGTCAATGCTTGCAGTTGGAAGATTCTTAAACCAATTTTTAACTTTACCTTGCAATGATAGGGAAAACATTCTGATGCGGACATCATCATCTTCCACCTCAAACAGATCAAGAAAATACTCAAGACTTTGGATATGATTTTCAGCAGTGATCTTCACATTTTCTCCATCAAACCTGGGCAGATTATTGATGTAATTGGCAGGGAGGTCATGGAGAATAGAAGGTAAAACCATAGGCTTGTATCTGTTAGGGACTTTTATAGATATAAGAGGTAAAGAAAGGGGCTTATAACCAATTGGAATTTCAACAATGGCAGGAGATAAAGCACGAGGCTCATCTCTCACTAGGTTTTCTACAAGTGTATCTGGGATGTGTACAAGTGTATGAGTATGTACATGATATACAATTTGGGTCTTAGTCTCTTGAGGTTCATCAATTTGTAGATGATCAATGTAAACTTTAGCAATATACTCTTGATCCAAATTAGAAAAATACAGGACATAATGACAGATAAAAACAAAAATGTCTTGAATACAATTTGATCTTGAATACCTGCTCTTTCCCAATTGCTTGGTCATGTTTTCGGTTCTTCCTCTAGTGGAGTATTCAAATTGGAACTGATCTGGAGATTGGAGTCACCAAGTGAATGATCTCAGCCTTCTTGTGTCTGGTCACTGTCCACCATCAGTGATCAGATCTGGAAATTGAAGTGGACTACTGGAAAAAGTTCCCCAGTATGGTCGACATTATGTTATCACTTTGTAATTTCTCAGGCTGAAGAAGAAATGGGCAGAGTTAACTACAAAACCGCTTGGAGTCAAGGATCTACCCCCACAAGATTCAGAGAGGGATTTCTCTATATGATTTAACTTTGTTTGAATTGAATATTAGGATAGGTATGATGGATAGGAGGTTTGTTTTTTGAGTTTTGGTTGGAGCAGGAGATAAATTCCTTTGGGCAATGGGGTCAAAGAGATCTAATCCAATCAAAGCAGGGTCTACAGGGGAGATTACAGGGAAAGGTAGGAACTGTGATGGATCCTTTAAGGTTTGGTAAATGGTCAAGAAGAAAAAGGGATGGTATCAGATAAAAAAAGGGAAGTTAAGAATCATGGGAATGACCTTCAGTAAAAAAACATTGCTATTTCTTTAAATTGGGAACATGGTGTTTTTAAACAAATCTTGAGCTTGAATCTCTTTAAAACAATAGAGAAAAGAAACACATGAAACATAGAGAAAACAAAATTATAGTTTGAAAAACTTCACCAACATAATGACACAGGAATCATGTAACTGTAATATTGTTTTGATAGACTATGGCTCTGTGAGCTGATTACAATAATGAACACTTCTTTTCGGTCGGGTCCAACCCCTCATACTTCGAAAATAGAAGTATTTATACATTTATTTACATTGGATCATTTCATAAATGAGAAGGCTTAAATCCATCTAAATATAAACTAATTAGATCATGATCAATGATTACAAATAAACATGAATTATGTGGATTTGCTCGATTCTCCAGAGGCTGATTAAATGGAGGTGGTTGATGATTCATTTTCAATGCATGCTACGTTGTTGGCCTCTTAATGTTGACTATGGCCACCTGTGAAAGCATCAGGTGATTTAATCTGAGAATGGTTAATGGTTGGTCGATCCTTAGTTGTCGGGTGTTGCTGGTGCAAAAACTACAGGCGGACGTGAATGAGGGTACTGATGACTTGGTGATTTGATTGGCACAAGATTCACATGATACAGTGGGAGATCAATGGCTATGTTGGATAATGCAATTGGTCGCAGTTGGAAATGAGTGAGCGCAGAAATTTGGGAGGTGAAGTATAACGAGAGGTGACGTGTATGGGAGAGATAGGCGTGAAGGTGATGTGACACGGGGAAAGGTGTGGTGGTAGAGCGGTGTGATAGGTTGGAGTGAACGAGAGTATTAGTGGAAGTGGTGTGAATTGTTAGTGGAACAGGTGTCGGGAGGTGAGAGGAAAAATGTTTTGTCAGGGGAGGGTGATGAAATAGGTGGGAAAAGGTGAGTGGAGGATAGGTGTGAGCG